>KK351207.1:116514-126514 GCA_000671755.1 Glossina brevipalpis
ATACAACAAAACGGTGCTTATTTGACCCAAATCGGACAATCCGAAGCATGTTAAATAAAGTCCTGAAGTTCATATAAAAATAATGGATTTCTTTTTCAACAAACTAATATAAATTGGAAATCTATTTATTCTTAAATTACTGTCGCACTTAGCGATATACCGTATGGTCTTTAAAACTTTTGGAAAAGGTAAGAAACTCTTCTTCTTATTCATTTACGGCTACATTCAAATTTTAAGCGACTACTATTTAGCTGTACTACACAAATTAGAGCATAAAACCCATAATCATGAAAGAGAGAGAGAGATGAGAATTCTAAACTTTTTTACGGATGGAGAATAAAATAAAAGAATCCGATGAGGAAAAGCTTTACTAAGATTATAAGCTTGCCCTGTAAATTGTTAGCTTATTTGGCAAAAGGAAAGTTAAAACATCGCGAGAAATTTTTGGAATCCTTAGCTGATATTTCTTATTTAATAACTGAAATGCAATTCCAGTTCGTCGTTAAGAAAGGATTGCGGTAATGTGATTGTTTGCTTAACATATACTTTTTCTTCTTCTTATGCCCTTAATTATCTTGCGTTCCAAAGTTGTCCTCTTCCTTGCCTCTTTTGCTAAAGTGATAAAAATGACAAGATTTAACTCATAATCCCTTATTGTGCACACATTTATTACTTAAATTTAAAACATTATAATCAACCAAAATCGAACTCTAAATAACCTACGTTATCACTTTACCTAAAACAATTCTCTTGTAATATATAATACTGAAAATTATATCTTATTTCCATATAAAAAGATGTACTTTTTATATTAAAATCAAAAACTATATCAATGTCCAGATTTGATACAATTTTTCAGAGGGATGATTATAGTGCGGGAGTTGAAAAAATTGGACTTTCCTATTGAAATTTCTTACATTACTACTATGCCGAAATACTGTTAATCCTCAATGTTTGTCGCGAAGTTTTGAAAATTTTAAATTGTTTTCAGATAACAACTTTTCCAAAATAAAGCCTTATAATATGAGCAATAGTCGGACAAATAGTACGATGCAATACATTTTCAGTGATCAAGGCACATCAATGGCAAAATTTCGTCGAAATATCTCACAAATTGCAATCTGTAGATCCAACACAAATATACGTAGATGGATAACAGGCAAACAAATCGATTCAGAACATGATTCTAAA
Source organism: Glossina brevipalpis (assembly GCA_000671755.1). NCBI lineage: Eukaryota > Metazoa > Arthropoda > Insecta > Diptera > Glossinidae > Glossina > Glossina brevipalpis. The sequence goes on from KK351207.1 coordinate 117,706, forward strand.
ACGATGGGTGTAATAAAAGATACGACTCTCTATCAAAAGCCTTTGTGGGTATTAATTATAAACTTAATACACACGCTACGCTACAGAGTGGTATAGAATATGCCACTCTGGATAAACGTTGTAAATTAAATATCTGCCATCAAAATGAATGTCTTGTCTTACCGTATCCACTTGATACATTTCTTATTTCGAAAATTCTTTGTAGATCAGTTTTAAAGAAATCATTGCAGACTATTTTTTGGTTAATTAATATAACTGTCTTGCATATCCAATCATTTAAGAAAGTTATAGTGAATTTAATGAATCGGAATAGCGAAGTACAACTATCATCTACCTAGCCTTGAAAGTAAATGATATAATGAATTGTAAAACTATATGAAATTAAAGATGGGATGCTTACCTTTCTCTTTCGGTCAAAGCTTGATTCAATTGTTCTGTAAATGATGACGGCTGCAATTTACCACCACCGCTTATAACTGCTCCTGTTGGTCCCACACGTCGTCGACTAGGATACATCCAATTATCTGCGGTCTGTTCATTCTCGGATAGTTTATCGTTCGATCCTAAAATAGAATCATACGAATTGTTGAGATCACGATTTGTGGTGCCGAACGTGGTCATGCCGCCACGATGAAAATCATTTGGACTGGCATTGTCACCGGGCGAACCCACACTACTTTTAAATAAACTTTTATGATCCTTATGAACTTGAGCGTACAATTGATTAATTTGCTGTTCACGTGCAGTTACAGTGGTAGCAGCAGTTGAAACTGCGGTTGCTGCACTAACTGCGGCCACCACACTAGAGTTAGTTGACGATGATGATGAGGTGGAATTAAGTAATATGGCCGTTGTAGTACCCGCTATACCCGTACCTAGTAATTGTTGTTGTAATATTTGATGATGTGGCTGATGGCCATGACCATTACTCAACAAATTATGATGCATTTGGGATGATGGAATCTGTTGTTGCTGTACAACAACTCCATTTGTATGGGTGAGATCATGAGTTGAGTTATGTTGTTGGGCAGCCAACAGTAAAGCAGAAGCATCATCTTCGCTATCGTCCAGAGCGCAATCTGAACTGCTGTTGCTAAGCGTGCGTTTCGACAGATTGTTAGGACTATTGGCAGCAGCTACTGTGGTAGCGGTAGTGACATTAGAAGCGCTACTACTGGTGTTTGAATTGCTGGTCGAGGGCAATTGACGATTTGCTAAACCACCACGGGAAGCTTTCGTTTAGATGTTTTTGTTTTTTGAGTGGGTTTTTTTTTATTTATTTTTAATTAATTTTTTTATAGTTTTTTTTAATACAAATGCGCGTAAAAATAAAATTTAAAAAATCATAATTTTTTAATGATGAAAATGATGCATGATATAGAACGCGATTTGAAAACGCAAAAAAAATTGTTTGGTTTTCGTTTTCGAATTTTTGAAATAAAATTTTGAAGTAGTTGTTAAGATGAATTATTGCGATGGTTTTTTTTTTTTTTTTTTTTTTTTTTTTTTTTTTTTGAAGAGGAAGAGAATCGATGAATTTAACAAATTAGACACAGCATTCACAGCATATTAAAAATATGACACACAAACATTATAATCAACAACATTTAAAACGCGTTAACGATTATAATTAAGACAAGAAAAATACATTTGTAAACATGTTTTTTTTATATTTAACGAAAAGAAGAAAAAACACAAAAGAGGAAAAACTAATTTTAAATAACTGTTGTTTTTGTTGTTCTGGTCGTGTTATGTGAGAAATGAACCAAATCATTATTAAAACAGAGAAAATGGGGAAACCAAGGACGCGCATAAGACAGCCAAGGATTGGTGGTAACAATTGAAAGGAATAAGTAGCAAAGAGACAGAGACAGAGACAGAGAGAGAGAGAGAGAGAGAGAGAGAGAGAGAGAGAGAGAGAGAGAGAGAGAGAATATTTTACAAAGCGGTGCTTTTAAGAGTAAAAAGATTAGAAAACAAACTTGTGCTTTAACCATATTTGGTGTTAAATATATTTGATGAAAAACTGATTAAATGATTTCGTGAGTTTTAGTGGCAAGGAAAATATGGAAGAAACCAGCATTTTATGGTTTGTAGAAAAACGTTTTCTTTTGCTGTTTTTTTATTGTTTTTTTATTTTGTGAATGCAAAGCGAAATAATGGAACTCTTGTTTTATCGACAACACTATTATGAAATATGTACATTTTGGGTAAAGTTTGAAACTAATAAGTGGGTAGGTGTGGACATACAGAGAGAGAGATAGAAATAGAGAGAGAGAGAGAGAGAGAGAGAGAGAGAGAGGCAGTGATAGATAGATAGATACAGAGAGAGAGGGAGAAAGAGAGAGAGGCAAATAAAGAGAGAGTTAGAGAGAGAGAGAGAGAGAGAGCGATCGGGAGAGAAATAACATTTTTTTACACAAACTTACCCAAATCGATTTTCGTTTTATTAGCTGAGTTATCAAGCAATTCATGTTGTGGCACAGCAGCGTCCAATTCATCCTTAACGGGATTCTTACGTTCCACTGTGGCAGTCTTAACGCCTTCACCATCCGGTGACAGATCCGATATTTCGGTATCGGATAGTTCAGTCTCCAGTTTTTGAAACAAAGGCTTCGGTGGTGCTCTACGCATCATTTGCGGTGTTAGCTTAAGTGTGGCACTATCATAGGGTAGACTAATTGCATACCCAGCTTTACGTTGTGTTTCTTGCAATTCGTGTTCCAGTATAATGACACGATCTTTTAATTTTTTTACTAAAGCATTATATTCGGTATCTTTTTCTTGCAGCAATTGCTGATAAAATTCTTCACGATGGCACATATCTACTTCGCGTTGTTGATATTCACGCACTAAACGTTTTGCTTTATTATATTTCTTATCCAAAGCCATATATTGAGCTTGGGATTGTTGCAACATATTCTGGAGATTGGCAGCCTCTTTCTTTATATTGCCCAACTCTCGTTCACTCTGACGCAAACGTTCACTGAGAAGTTCATTTTCATTACCAGTCGTCTCCAGTTTGACTAGCTGTTGAGAAGAAAGATTCAAATCGGAGGAAATTAGGGAATCCAAAAAAAAAAAGAAATTAAAAATAAAAATAAAAATAAAAATTAAAATTAATGCATAACAGATAAAAAAAACATAAATTATAAATTATATAGAGATTGCCTCATATTAATTAATATCTCTTGTATCACATAAGAATGAATATTGGACGGCTTATGAAGCGTGTAAAAAATATTTTGATTTGAATAAGTTGAAATTCGACACACAAATTAAAAGAATACGCCAGTAGCGGATAAAAAGGATAACATCTCACTGACACACGCATAACAAACCAGGAAAAAAGGTTTGAAACTATGTGTATCGAAGACTTACTTCGCAATGGGTACGAGTTGTTTATACGTAACGTATAAAAAAAACAAGAATGAGAACCAGAGTTTTGATTAACGCATAACTATAAGGTAATTAAAAGTCTAGGTTAACTTAGCAAATTGTAACTAGGGAATAGGATTGATTCCTTCTACACACGTATATTAAATCCATTTACTGGACCGTCTTATTTTGTTTCGTTTCGCATTTTATTTCATTGTAAGCTTCATTAGATCTCACAATTTTACAATTTCGCCGAATCCAACATTTAGTGTTCATCATTTAAAGTATTCAGAAAATTATAATTCGTCTCAGTATTTCGTACAAAATTAAATAGAGAAGTATACCTCGAAGTTGCCTTCGAAGATCTAAAATAATCTTGAAATTAGTATTCACCCACCTTTCGTTTAAGATTTTCTATAATGTCTTCTTTCAAGAGGCAGTTGATTTCACTCTTAAAATAAAAAATGAAATAAATAAAAATTAATAAATAAAAATGGAAAATAAAATAATTCAAAAATAATATGTAAAACACAAAACAAACAGAAACAAACAATAGTTTGAACGTTTTAATGTTAAAATCATTAGCAGACTAATAAAAAATGTCGATTAATTGATCTCGAAAACAAAATTTTATTTTTAATTAATTTTGATTTTGTTACTTTAATAAGTTATCTCAATATTTCTATGACTAATTAAAGAAATCAATTTATTAATTAGAAATTCCTGTAATATTTCGAAATTGTTAGAGAATAGAGTTTTGATGTTCAACTTATCAACCAAAAAAAAAAAAAAAAAAAAAATGAAATGTAAGACGCAATGATTTTTATGAATATTTTTCTTTTACAATTACCGCTTTGTGCTGTAAATTCCAATCCAGAAACACCGGTTTAATTTTACAAAAAAATTGAATTTAAACATAAAAATTTGAAGTGAAAGTATTTTTTGCGGGGCTTACCTCTTGTAGTAGTCTTTTAAGAGACTCTACCTCTTGTGAATGCGTAGCTTCGACCTCCATGGGATGTTCGACTTGCACAGGACTGGTTGGGCCCTCGCAAACGCTCGAGTTAGCCGAAACTGGCTGTGTTGAGTCCTCTGAATAATCCAGAGTACGTCTAAGATATTCTTCTTGTTGTCTAAAGAAATTAAACGATAATAAATGAATTAAATTTATTTTGATGTCTCAGTTTTATGATTTAATAGAAAATTTTAGCTTTATTCACCTTTTTAGTCTTTCTTCCTTTTCTCGATCTGCTTGCAGGCTAAGTCGTATCAATTGAGCCACTTCACTATTTTCTGGATCGCGCTCGCGTCCTATTTGGAATTTGACTAGACCAGAGGTATTTCGCAATACTGATGCTGCATATGCCTGCGTAACACCCACTAAACTTTTACCATCGACTTCAATTATTTGATCATTAACCTGAGCAAATTTTTAAGTTTTAATCAGAGTTTTTTACACCAGGATAGGCTAAAACTTCATATCTTAAAACTTAGAAATTTCAACTCACTTGTATGCGACCGTCGCGAGCAGCTGCACCGTTATCGGTTATAGTTTTCACGAATATACCCAATTTCTCAAGACCGGCATCGGCACCAACACCCATACCAATAATACTAAGACCTAAACCTTCGGGCCCCTTCATCAGTTCAACAGGGAAAACGTGCATTTTTTCGACACGTTTTTCCAGCTCATACTCTGCAGACGCAGCCACGGGGTCAACATCTTCATTGCGACGATCATAATCCGTTACAGAGAAAGTGGAATAAACTTGAATAGGCCCCGAACTAAAACGTACTCTGGGATTTTTCCTAATAGGTATAGGAGGATAAGAAAGCTCGTCGTCGTCAAAATCTAAAAGACCTTGAAAAAGAATGAAAAAAAACCAGAAACAAATTTAGAAACTCATTGGCATATATTAGATAATATTTTATAAATTATAAACCGCAGCCATTTTCAACTAAACAGTTTTAGATACCTTTAGAAAACGATAAATACTAGTGGTACAAATAAGTTAAGTTTACAAAATCAGATAGACATGAAAAAGTCCATTCATATCGTAACTAAACTGTATTTAGGTGATGAAGCTAACAATGAAAATCCCGCCAACAATTTTGGTGTTGGTTATTACATTACCTGGCACTTCCATCCAAAAATTGCCATCTTCAAAATAATGTACACCGCCCTCCACGTAGACTTCTTTACTGCGTATAGGCGGATATTCGGGTATGTAATATTGGGACTCATCTAATTCTGCTGCAGTAGTTGTTGTGGTATTTAAAGAATTTTGATCATTTTCCGCTAACGAATATGTTGAATTATGTTTACTCGATATAATGCTATCATCAATAGTTGTTGTTTGATTTAGAGTAACATCCGATTGAGTCGATTCAACAGATACTAAAGATTCATGCAGTGACTCGTTGGCGATACTGTTGCTACCATTCGGTTGTATACTGTTTGGGCCGGAGTCTTGATAGAATGATCGATTCAATAAGGACTCTTGTTGATCTTGCTTTACGGGTGATCGTAATTGTGATTGATCGTTACTATCTGGAGCTGATATATAAATCGTTGTACTGTCATTGACTTCGTCATAAGTAGTTTCGATTTTTGATGCAGTTGTAACGACCACTACATCGTTTGTCACAGTATCACGACAAGATGTATCCTTATATTCTGTATTTGTTTGCAATATTAATAAATTCTCTAAACTACGCTTGGGTGCTTCTAGAACATCACGCAACCATTCTGGCTCATCATCATCATGACGTGTATGGTCTAATTGTATATTATTATTAGTGAAGGTAAAAGCCGTATTTAAGCATTCACTAGCAGCACTTATACCGACAACGTCAGCATCTTCAATATCTTTGTCATCATCATCATCATCCTCATTGTCGTCGTTGTAAAAGTTTGGCAATTTGCCTGTCACTACCTCGACACTTGCATCTAAATATCTCTCATTGTCACCGCTAACTTGACGTTCGGAGCAATCGTTACTAGATTCATTAACGGATTTATTATTGTTGAGGTTACTTAAATCTATTGATTGATGTTGTTGCTGTTGTTGTTGTTGTAGTTGTTGTACAGGCGGCGAGGGTGTTTGTGGTGTTGTTTCTTCTATGAGATTTTTAATGCTAGTTGGTGAAGTGGCTGTCGCAACTACAGCAGCTACAGCTACTCCTACATTAGGTGCTGCTGACAGTATTTGCTCAACTTCTTTTGCTTGCTCATCTGACAGAAGCGATTGTTGTCTGTTTTTGACGAGAGAAAATGAGAAAAACAAGAAAATTGATTTGTGTACATTTTGTCAAAGCAAATTAGATTTGAACGCAAAGAAAACAGGTAAATAAATTTATAAGAGAGAAAAAAAAAGAAGAAAAAAAATAAGGAAACAACACAAACCTTATTTTGCTTTCCAAAATTCTACAACAAAAGACGCAAGACACAGTCAACAGTCAATTCAAATGTTGTTGACGTAACAACGATATATGTGATGAAAATTATTGAATTACACAACAGCAAACATAATAAATTGTAACAACAACATATATATGCATATACGGGTGAAGCAGGCAATTAGGTAAGACAGTTACAAAAATACAATAAACAACACATATACACAGTTACAGGCATAAGATGTTAATTTAAAGTTGTCAGGCAAAAAATAACGAAAAAAAAAAATATAGATAAATAAAAAAATTATATTAAATTAAAATATTGTATTTTGAAAAACTGTATTAAAAAAAAAAAAATATTTTTAAGGCACAAATAAGATTAATTTCTCCACTGATAAATGTAAAGTAATTCAAAAGATTTAGTTCTTTTTTTTCGTGTACTTAGGAGGTTTACATGGGTTTTGAAATTTCAAAAAAATTCATTTTTTTTTTTTTCACTTTTATTTTTTCCTTAATAGTGCAATATCACCAATAAAAATGTTTTCACAAAATTTCAACACAGTCGACGTAATCCTTAAGGAGAGATAGTCTCTAAATTAAAACCTTCTAGATTCTTTTTTTTTTTTTTGCCCCCAAATTTATTTTCCAAAGTACTACATGGGTGATACTTTTTTGCTTAAAATTTAAACTTCAATTTTTTTTTAATGTTTCATTCTACTAATAGAAAATGTTTTTTTTTTTTTCTTTAAATTCAGATAAATCGATTCCACACGGTATTCTGATAACTGCGAAGAGACACACCTTTCTGAGGGGTTTTAGAAAAAACACCTCAAACACGGCTGAATTTTCAAAATTTTTCACTAAATATTGTTTAAATCTTAATCTTTTACATGTTTTTTTTAGAGTTTGAATAAAATAATGTTTTTATTAGCTTAAAAAAAAAATATTATAAAAAAATAAAGTTATTTCCACTATTCGAAATCCATATAACACACTAAGGTTTAAGATGATGGTGTTCTACAAACAGATGATCGGCAGGCAATATTTTTGTCAATTTTTCAACTCCTTAAGTTCGGCAATATTTTAAAAAATATTGTAAAAATTATTGCATATAGCATGTATTAATAGATACTCGAATGACAAAACACAATTTTATCATTTGAATTGTTGGCTCACCCCTAGAACTTATAGTGTTCATTAAATGCTTATTACATTACGCTTAATTGATTCGTAAGGGCCCTTTGAGATGGTTTAGAAAAAAAAACCAAAGTCTAATATTTTGTCAAAAGCACTACCTTAACTAGCATTCATTTATTTATTTTATAAACTATTGTCGATTATTTGAAGTATGAGATTTGAATTTAACACCTTCATGAACGTTTTGTCTTAACGTATATCAATCAATTGGACAAAAAAATAGTCTATTGGTAAATTTAAAAAAAAAAAAAAAAAAAAAGCCTAATGAATGTATTGTAATTGAATTTTTCATGAGCTACGAGATTACTTTTGAATTAGAGTAGAGTAGAGTAAGTAGTTCTATGTATTAACCATTGATTGATATGTTTATAGACCCCCTAGACTCCCTGGTCAAGTAATACATTTTAAAAGATGCGATAACCAAGACACTTTTTTTTTTAAAGAATAATTGAAAGGATTAGTTAGCTGTGAAGCGTAACAATTTGAAATTTGTGTTAAGAAAATTTCTTAAAGATTTAATTGACACAAAAGTTCGTTCATTTTAGATTAAAAAAAAAACACTTTTTATATGCGAAAAAAAAAAAAAAAATACTTTTATGTTTTAAAAAATAAATCTCGTCGAGCAGCTGTTTATCATGCCTTCAATTCTCACACCACCACTAAAGTTGTCAAAAGTTAATCAGCAAGAAGAGCCGAATAGTTAAGATTGAGTTATTAATTTCCAACATTTTTTTATTATATTACGCGAAATTATATATTTTTTTTAAACTTTTTTAATTCACGCACCAAATTAAAATTAGCGAGATTTCGCTACTTTGCTCTGAATAAAATGAAT
>KK351207.1:128368-171113 GCA_000671755.1 Glossina brevipalpis
ATGGATGGACGGGTGGATGGGTGGATGGACGCGTGGATGTATGGATGGATGGATGGGTAGATGGGTAGATGGATGGATGGATGGACGGGTGGATGGATGGAAAGATGAATGGATGGATGTGTAGATGGACGGATGGATGGACGGGTGGATGGGTGGATGGACGCGTGGATGTATGGATGGATGGATGGGTAGATGGGTAGATGGATGGATGGATGGACGGGTGGATGGATGGAAAGATGAATGGATGGATGTGTAGATGGACGGATGGATGGACGGGTGGATGGGTGGATGGACGCGTGGATGTATGGATGGACGGGTGGGTGGATGTGTGGATGGATGGATGGATGGACGGGTGGATGGATGGAAAGATGAATGGATGGATGTGTAGATGGACGGATGGATGGACGGGTGGATGGGTGGATGGACGCGTGGATGTATGGATGGATGGATGGGTAGATGGGTAGATGGATGGATGGATGGACGGGTGAATCTATGGGTAGTTGGGTGGATGGATTCATCTACCGAATTCAATTAGTAATAATAGAACAGTCAAAAATTTTCGTAACTGGCAAATAGATGATATTATATATTATATTAATCTAGAATGTAGCTCAACCGTCGAACGATGCCTATCAAAATTTCATTCATTCATTCATTATTCATACCATTCATGATTATCGAAAAGTGAAGTTGCAAAAGCTGGAAAATGACATCTCAAAGATATCAAAAAAAAGTATATTCACTAATTTGATTGAAAATTTGGAACAAGACAGAGTGATTTTCCATTGCGTGAATTGAATTTGAAATTCCTGCCACATCCGTAGTCTTCTTCAGATAGATCTGGTCTTCAGTGACTTTTATTTGTTTACTACAAATCTCAATGATGAGATGATTGCAGAAACTGCAACATATTTTAGAGGGTTTTAAAATCGTTCTACATAGTAATTATAACACTCACGGCGAAGCCTGTATTAGTGAAAAAAGCAGAATTTTCTCTTTTTTTCCCTTACTTAGCCTCGGCAATTAGTGAGCGATACATTCAAGGAATAGTACGAAAGTTGTTTCATTTTTAGACTATATTAGAAGCTGAAGACTGATTGTTCAAAATTATATACAAACAATAATTCCCTTGTTCCTTTTTTATTCGAAATCATATCTTGATTGTTCAACTCGAGCTTTGAAGGAATCTCGATTTCGTTCATTTTCGAGTTTTATTGAAAATCACTACTCGATTATTGAACTTTTGATCTATATCTATTTAATCTATATATTTCTATAATCCATACTTCGATTGTCTCGGTAATTAATTAGAAACCATAGGTTGATCGTGTCTAGCACAGCAAACTGTCGCTGCAAGAATCGAACTATTGAACACAATAGGATCGACGAGAAGAATTCTTAATGAGAAATTTTATATATTTTCTTATGGGAACTTAACGATGTATAGATGAGGCCTTTAGACATAAAATGTGGAGTTTTAATCTATGTGTGAATGCAAAATTTTTTATTTTGGAAAAAAAGGAGAAAAAAAAGCGTACGGTCACATATATCTTTGAAAAGAAACTGGGAAAAAAAGTAATTTTTTATTTTGCAAAAAAAAAAATTAGGTAGTAGGAATATAATAAAAAAAAACTTTAAGAAATTAAATTTTTTTTTTTACAAAAGTAAGGGCTAGTCTGGTTAGCTCATTAGACATGGATGGCTTGGTGGTTAAACTCGGTTTAACTTAAGCCATTAGTTAGTTAGATTGATTATCTGTTTTTCATTTTCTAATATAAGAATATATGTTTATCTGTTCAAACGTTTTCTCTCTTATTCTCTGACACAAACATACACACACAGAGACACACAGAGACACACAGCCACACACACCCATATATATATACATACATATAAATATATATATATAAATATAAATATACAGTATAACACTAATTGTACAGTATTGACTTATTGTCCTTTATCATTTCCAGTAATTAAAATTTGTTGGTTCAATTTTAGTGGATGGAAAACACTGTCTTGTTGCATTAGATTAGTTATCGAAAATGTTTTATTAAGTACTTTTTTTTTTTTTTTTTTTTTTTTTTTTTGGTTAAATAAAAACTAAATATTTCGATAGACGAGAAATCAAAAAAAAAATTGTTTATTCAAAATATCATCCCTCACTCGCTATACATTTTTGGTTAGCTCGCCCTCTGACAATATTCATGAATACCGTAACAGTTAAACGACGTGCATTTGCATTAAGACCATTCATTCAAATAATGTTGTACTTTTTGAAAATAGGCCAATGAAGCCCACCTAAACGGTGTTCAATCTATCGTATTTGCAACGACATATGCCGTAGCAAACTTTTACTGTTTTGATGTAAAAAAAAAAGAAAAACAAAAAAAACTTCAGAGATTTATTTTCACTACAATACGCCCTATTAGCGGCACTCATATATCAAATTCGGAAAATTTAGTTGCGTACATATCATCTTATCTCGACTCCTCATGCTACGGCTAAATGCATGCTTAAATCTTGTGGCTTCTTCACCGAGTCTTAAAAGTATTTAACAAAATATTTTGAAATCTGCGCAAAGTGAAAAATATAAACAAAATAAGCTCGCGGCGTTCTTTTTTCTCTCACATTAAGGGATAACACTTCTTGGTTTAATTGATACTCTAAATCTTCTTCTAGAATAGATGGGAAAAAATTCATTATCTGTAATAAACTTTTTTTATTAAAATTTTCATGTTTTCCTTAAACGCTTCAAGAAGATTGCTTCCGCCAAATTAATCTCTGGTTTAATGTCTTAGCTGTTGATTTCTCTAACTTCCTTAATACACTAAAAGATTCAAAAAAAAAAGAAAAAAAAACCGCTAAGTAGATACGAGCCTGAAAGCCATTTAAAAGCTTTCACTGATTTTGTCAAAAAATTAAAAGATTTGGACAACATTTTTGTAGTTGATTATGAATTCGGCCATTGTTTTTTTGTCGATTTGTCGAAAATATGTCTTTTTTTTTGGGTAGATGCTACTTCTTAAGAAAACAACAAACTATAAGAACAACGATATGATTTGAATTTTCTATGTTATGTTAAATATGATGTGAAATTTTTAAAAAAAATCTCATTGAAATAAACTCATAAGTTTTCTTGTAATCAAAATCATGTAGAAATTGTCAAATGGATATCACACTATTCGTGTCATTGCTTTTCCAACAGTCGAATAATCAACCAACCACCAGTCTCTGTAAATCAATTAAATATTGTTATTGTTAATAAATCAATACAAAAGCATTTATATCTGTAAAGTAAACAGAAACAAGAGCAGTAGCAGCCGCAAAATACTCGAATAGGAAAAACCCAACGTATCAACGTATACTGCAACCACATAACATTAATTCATCCATAAGCCGCAACCTATACACACACACACACACGTGCATATTTTGTACCTTATTTCGTTACCAATTAAACTAAATAACAAAAATGTTTATTAGAGAAAAACAAACAACAAATATACTTTTGACACGTCATCTGCGAAATTTAAAAAAAGAAAAGAAAAAAAAAGCTTAATGTTATCGTGTTCATCATGTTGGTTATTCTTGTTGTTATTACAACAAATTAATTTTCAAAAACCAAAAAAGGACCAATAAAACGAAATGTTGTTCGCCTTAGATATAATAGATGCTGGAGTTCACTGTTCACTATTCACTGTCTCCCAAAAATAGATAAATGTATTCTTCAAGATTTCAAGATCACTTTATTAGAAAATTGTATCGAATTGAAATATTAATCATTAGCATAAGCGTGTTCCTCGAAAATCAAAAGGAAACGTATATCTTTACACTGAAAGTCAAGTCAAGTAACATAATGGTATTGAATGGTATTGCGTTGAAGAGTGCAAAGTTCTTCTCGGAATACCAGACAACTCTGAAAAAACGAGTTGACGAGCTTACCGTGACGGGAAACGATGACATCCCCTAAAGGGAACTGTAAAGCGAATAAAGTCTGGTCCGTAAGGGTACTCTCTCCCTCTACATTGTATACTACTATAACACTAACTTAGATTCACTCTCTACTTCTTAAGGAAGGAAACTTTCTCTAGAAGTGTTAATATGAAAGAAAGTGATATGTCCTAATATCGAATTGGATCCGGCCCGTGATGAATAGGAGAAGGACTGCAGCATCAACTTCTCTCCTTAAGCGTAGATATTGAAAGCAAATCTGGCCATTATTTCCAGTCTCTTTAAATTTATTTCTATCGAAGGCACAACAAGCAGTAAAGATTCTGTCAAAGGTTGCCAGTCACTATCTAAAGGAATTCAAATGGTTAAACCCATTTGCATCATTAATATCTTGCGTATACAGCTGGAGCATACAGAAACTTGGAAATTTCGTAGATTTCTCTTACACACACACTGACGTATTGCTGAATTTGTTAAGCAGTCTAAATGATACAACTCCCACCATGTACTCACTTCTAATATAAATTACTTCGCTAAGTCAGCCACACTGTTAAATGGATTGCTATCAGTTACAGTATAACACATATGTAAGGTACTGCTGTGACGTCAACTATACAAAAGGGATCATAAATACGCATACAAAACGAAACACAACGAAGATATAATAAAATAATATTATGGGAACAGCTTTATAAATATTTTATCAATTTCATGCAAATCCACTGATCCTACTACTAAATTTTTAAATAAAGCGATAATATCGTGGATTCAAGAGCCAAACTGATTATCGAGGTAAAATTACTAAATAGATTGGAAAGGAAGAGGAGATCAAAAATGTGACAAACGTTGTATATCACTCTAGTGCAAAATAATAACATAAAGTACCACACAACAGTGACCTGCGCCTGTTTTATATAAAACTTCATATCCAATTAGAAAAATGATTATCCAAATAATTAAAAACAAATTTTTAATAATTTTTATAATTAATTCTACGAACACAGTTTAGGTAAATAATCAGTTATTTTCTTTGGTAGTGGGGATGGCGAAAAGAAAGACTTTTAAAACCAAAATTTATTTTCTTTAGATTAAATTTTGAGATTAAAATTGTACCTGTTGACAACCTGAGACCTATAGGACCAGCCGATGTTTATATTTCACTTATAAATCTGTTATAAAGATTGAAATCCACATTGTGCACAAAGTATAACAAATAATTGGATGAATCCTGTCCTCAATTTTGTCAGGATCCTAAACGGATGTAAGGATAAACAACATAACTGTAAATCAAAAATTTTTATAATTGTTTGCATTAAAAGCTTAATGCCACAAACTAAACACAAACGACGCTTTATACGTTACTAAGAATTATTATTGGAATAATGGGCAGACGTATAGACAGACTAATGATTTTGGAAAAAAATAAAACTAAATTAATATGGCTTGATATCACTCTGATCAATATAGAATACACAATCAATAACCTTTCATTTATATGCTGTCGTTATAATACCTTTATCCTAATATAATTGCTTAAATGAGAATAAAAAAAGAAAAAAAGATAACAACAAAGCTCTAATAACTGTAGTTAAAATTTATTTCAAAATCGAGCTGAACACAAGAAATTTGAGAGTGAGCGTTTAAACGACTTGATGACTGTACGTTACCATTAGTAGCAGCAACAATGTAGTATAATACATAACCACTACTTAAATATAAATGTGAGTAAGAAGCATTTTTACATATCAACTAAAAGCCTGTTGTAAATGTAAAGAAACAACAAATGTGTGGGAGTTGTATGAGAACTCGATAACAAAACAATTTTTTTTTGGTTCGCTTTCTAGGGTTGTTTACACAAATGTATACATACAGACATACATACACACAAACAAACACAAACACACCCACACACACACACACACACACACACACACACACACACACACATATATATATATATGCTATTTTCGTATTTTAACATTTATTAACACATACACACGCTACAAACTATATATATTTGTCAGCAAATTAAAGGGCAACACTTACACACACGCATATATCAACAAAGGAAAACGACAGAGAGCACGTGAGTATATAAAGTAACAAAGAAAATTCCAAACAAAGAATTGTGCCACAGGACGAGAAAGAAAAGAACAGAACAGAGGAGAAAGCTCTTAAAAGAACAACACTAGCGCACACATACGCATACATTCATTTTGTGCATTCGCCAACAGCATCGTGTATATAAACGTACGCGTTACGTGTAATAATTATTGTACAGAGTCACAATATACAATAACAAGGTCAATTGTTATAATTTAGTCTCAGATTTTTAATTAATTTACACGTTAGCCCATAATTCGTACGTACGTACGCAGGTACATGTACGTACATACATACGTAAATCTAACACACGTACACTCGTACTCACATTCGGTCTCATGCTCGCTCTTACATTTGCTAGTACAAAAGATTGAAAAGGAAAGTTAAATTTTTTTATGCAAACGCAATTAAAGAGAGAGAAATAATTAACAGATTATGTCTCCATATACACGCTCTTGCGATTTAAAAAAAAGCAACGAGTTTTCGTATTAATGGATTTTCTTTTGTTGCCATTTCATACTCCAAACTTTATAACAATAAACCACATTAGATGCAAGAGAATTTCACTCAATTCACGAAAGAGCGCAATCGTTAAAATAGAGCATAAATTAAAAAAAAACACCTCAAGAGAAATAGTCGAAGAGGAAAGAAATGTGTTAAAGAGATTTATAAATTGCAGTGGATTTTACAATTGAGTGAGTTATTTGCTATGATGATGAACCGATGAGATAACAAAAAAATAAAAAACGAAAAAAAAACAAGAGAGTCCTTTTTAATAATAATTTTTTTATCAGTCAAGGTAATCTAAGACGGTCCTTAAATGAAAATCTTTTGGAGCTAAAATGGAAGTAATTTTAAAAGTAGAGGAATAAAAATGCTTTGTATATAAGGACGACTTCAGTTTTAACGTACGTTTTAGAAATTTTCTACCGATGAACTTCAAGAGTACTACCAGAACACTAATAATTCGTTATTTAAAACTTTTTGATATTAATATTATTCAAGATTCACTCAAGCTTTTATTTCTAAGATGATATTTTTAGCTTTAATTACAGGTGACTCGAACCATAATTTATAACAGTCTGGCTTCAGATTAGGCTTTGATTAGATTTCAATAACACCTTTATTTTTCATGTGCAACTTGAAAGATTTTCTTTTTTAATTTTCAAAAAAAAATCTAAGATTTTATTAATTAAAATTATCCCGCCATCAATTCGCATTTTCAATAGCTGGACTTCTTTTAGCGTAATGACAAAGAGAAACTCCTTTTAAAACTCTTATCACTTTTGTACGAGAAGAGTAAGAAAAGCAAGGTTTCGCAAAATCTTTAATTCTTCATTTATCGGGATGATTATGATGACCGTCAATCGGGACGAATTATTATTATAATAATAATAATTATTATTATTATTATAATTCTTACACTAATGAAATGAATTCTTAGACTAGAGATATGAATTGAGCTCTAGCACTTCAATAGATAGATTGCATAGTTTGGATACATTATTGATATATTTACTCTATGGATCCGTTATAAAAAATTATAAACTTTGACGAATTAGAAGAACGCAAGAAATTAAAACAAAAAGAAATCATGAAATAACCGAACTACAATAGTTTCGCACATCCAAACAGAAAAAGTCGATTGCGAGTTTTACAAAATTTCAGACTACCCTAATTAGTTATAATAATAATAATAATAATAATAATAATAATAAAAAACACGAAGTTTACAGTGCATGTAAATAATAACCAAAATATATCATTTTACTGCATAACGGTTTTGTTTTTTTTTTCAAAGCCATGCAATACAAAAAATTTGTTCAAAGAATTTTTCTTAGTAACTTAGTTACTTGGTTTGTTGAAGGAATAATAATAAAAAAGTAATAATAATAACGAATATGATGACATTACATAGCATTAGAATAGAAAAAATTCTTTAGTGCCTTTAAAAGACACAACAAAATCAAGATTTTTATGCGAGGCAGTCAAAAGTATGCTACAAAAAATAATATTTTCTGTTTACATCTATCTCTGTGTGTCAAGATATCTATTGTGGATACCGAGGATACCCTAGCTATGACAAGTAAAAGGAATAGAAAAGACAACGTATTTTTTTTTTTTTTTTTTTTCAAATTTGCGTATGAGATATTACCACTATGTATAGTTTACTAAGAAGATTTATGCGTCAAAGCTTCAAAATTGTCATAGAGAAGCTGTCCATTATTATAGAGATCCAAGAATTAAATCATAGTCAACTTAAACAATTTTCTTAAATATGTATATGTATGCGAAGTTTGGAATTGAAATCAAAATTTATGAATGAATTTTGAAGAACTTTCAGAATAATTGCTTTTATACCCATCACCAAAGATAAGCGATATATTCAATTTGTTATTTTGTTTGTTATGCTCAGAAGGAAACTTCAGGAGCCACATCACAAATCATATATATCAACATCAGCATCAGCATCAAAATTTAGAATCGATTTAAGCATGTCCATCCGTCCGTCTGTCCGTCTTTTTATCTGTCTGTCTGTGGTAAACATTCTCCTGGCCGTAATAAATAAAGATATCGGCTTTAAAAATTTGGCAGAAACATTGAATGGTCTTTCATATCCATGACTATTGAAATTTCGCCAAATCGATCACAGGCGATCACATCTACAGTATAAAATAAGCTGAGAACAAATGAAGATTTCTGGTTGTTTTGCTAAGTGAATGTTTCCATAGTATTCCATAAAAATAGAAAAAAATCTGCTACGACCAAAAATTTAGTTCTTTCCCTTTTCTGTTTCAGACAAAGGAGTTAAGTGTAAACAATTCGGCACAGTCGAGTATAATTTTCTTACTTGTTAACAGATATAACATAACGACGAACTGAACAAAAACATTCAAAAAGATACTGAAATTATGATAATAACGCACTTCTGTAAACAATCAAACGTGTGGGTCGCTAATTGTTGATTCCAGAGACCAGAAATATTTTCTATACATATTTGTAGTTCTATCTTTCATTAACATAACCACAGTTAGATAGCTCTTGATTGCTCACTGCACTGCAAAAGCTGTGCAATGAATAAACAATCAACTCAAGTCAAAGTTCAAAAATAATTTGAAAGCAAATTTTTATTACATTTCTAGAGGACATGTTTCATTAGAGAAAAATATCTCTCGCTTGATAACTTCATATGCTTCGATCATGTTATGTGACACATATAACAATCGCAAGCAACTTTTCTCAAATATAAAAGGCAGACGAAAAGTAAAACTAGAAACATAACCGAAACCGATGAACATCTATCTCGAAGTCTCATTTAGGTATTGCAAATCCTCTCGAATCAATCTCAATACGAATTCGTATCAACTTCAACCCAGAAACAGCCCCATGGCTTGGATGGCACTTGGTTCCATCAAGTTAAGGAAATACGAAAACGGGTCAATTCATGGATAATCTCAAAAAATCGTGAATAGTTTTTTCAATGCGGTATCGCCAAAAAGTTGGGAAAAATTGATAAAAAATGATCAAAATCATATTTTGATTAACACATATATTACATCAATTTTTGTCTATAAATGACGCGTTTTCAAGTTAAAACAAAAAATGATCAAAATTCACGCAGGGAAATCGCTATAAAATACAATTGTAACTTGAAAGCTATTTTCATTTCAGTTAGTCTTCTTCTTATTACCCATTAATATTACAAAATTTGTTTATTATGTTCACATATGCTTGTATGTATTTGTATATGTATGTGTACATAATGATAAGAGA
Source organism: Glossina brevipalpis (assembly GCA_000671755.1). NCBI lineage: Eukaryota > Metazoa > Arthropoda > Insecta > Diptera > Glossinidae > Glossina > Glossina brevipalpis. The sequence continues at coordinate 138,200 of KK351207.1, forward strand.
ATGATTGATATTTATGGCGGAGGAAATGGCTTTTAATCGGTAAATGTTCTTCTGGCTCTGGTGCTAATAACATAAAAACTAATCTAGAGTAAAATTTTAAAAATGAGTTGATTTTTAATCTGACAGTTAGTTAATGAAATATATTTTATGTAAAAAGATAAATAAATAAATAATAAAAAAAAGAAAAAAACAAAAAATATGAAAAAAGCTAAACCACTCTGAACTCACTAACACACATAAGAGCAAACGTTGTTACAATTATATAAAGTTGTTAACGCAATTGTTAGGCAAATCCTATACGTGCGATTGTTTGCACACGTTTGCATACACACTTGCGCATTCAAATATGCATTTGGAGCTTCCTCTATGCAAGTCTGCATGTATGTATGTATGAATTTGTTTATGCATAAAACACGAATTTATTATCATTTCCACACAAAAATTTAAATATTCACATTATTGCGATATATATATATATATATATATATATATAAATTGCACACACACACACACACACACACTTGGTTATATATGTATATACGTATTTATACATATTTACATTTTGTGTTCATACATCACCACATGCGAAATGTAAATGCTATTCAAAAACTGAATTTAAATTGTTGTAAAACATCAACATTATCATAACATGAGATAATAACAACAACAACAACAACAATGACAACAGCCATAACCATACCAAACATAGTAGCAATAACAAGGAATGAGAGAACACAACACCAACAATAAAACGCAATGAATGAACATATGAATTTGTGTGCGTGTATGCGTGTGCACTTTTACATTCGCATTGAAGGCACACACACATACAGTTGTACGTACACAATTTGTCAACATACAACACAATTTTTCCTGGTACACAAAACACATTATGAACTATTTCAGTGTCATCTTTGAGTTGCTTGCTCGCTCAATATATATGGGAAATGTGTGTGTCCGTGTGTGTGTTTGCTGATGCGTTATTTTATATAGGATAACAAATATCTGTGTTGTGTGTTGATTTGTAGAAATATGCAAATGATTTTGTTCTTAATTCTAATCTGCTCTCTATCTCCTTCTATCTTTCTCTCTTTCACACACATACACACACACACACTCTCTCTCTCCCTCTTTTCCGCTCCAAGCTCTGCTCTGCAACAATTATTTTGGTTTCTTCTTTCTTCTTCTTCTTCTTCTTCGTTTTCATCATCATCATCTTCTTCTTCTTCTTTTGTTAGTAAAAATCATGTTTAAAAACATAAATTTTTGTTGTTGTCAGTTCTTAAGTTGCGTTTGATGTTTGCTGGTTGTTATTATTATTGTTTAAAAAGTCTTTTGCTTATTTTTCTCTATTGTTTATTATAATACATTTACATTAATTCATCCAACCTCCTTATCATGCCATCCAGCCAGTGAACTAAACCAAAAGCGAAATATGAATTAAATCTATGCACAATGAATGAATAATTGCATGAAAATATGTTTTTGCATAAAACCACAAAAAAAAAAACAGAATTTCATGCTTGTATGTCACTTCCATCCCGATCCAATGATTTTCTTTTCATATACATTTTTACGCTGAATAAACCGAATATTTTCAATTTGGAGCAAATGTGAGCAATCAAAACTCGTGAAAATGTTTTACTAAAATGCGGTAAGATTTCAAATCTATAATAAAAGCAATAACTTGAACAAAAAAAAAAAAAATGAAAAAAATAAAAAAATAGTGGGTGATCAAGCGATCCATCCACCAGGACCGATAAGAACAATAAATCAATTATAGCATCAAGTGAAGCCGGATTGTTTACTTTGCATTTGGTAGTGTGTGTATGTGTGTGTGTGTGTGTATCTGCTTTCTATTCGTATAGATATAAGAGCGTTTCGAACGAACGCTTTTTTTATTTGATTAGAAACTAAAGAGAAGCAAATAATTTTCTTAAAATTCGTTCTTCATTGCATCATTTTCAAGATCCGTAACGATTCTCTCTCATCATCTTTAATCTTTCCGTCGAGCGTTCGCACGCACACCCCCCTAATCTCTGAAAACTTTCTGGAAAAATTATTTTAAAAATTTGTTTTTTCTTTTTTGTAAATCTTTGCTTTAACTGGCATGTCTATATCGAAGATTTCTCGAAAATTAAATCGCTTCTCTTGTTTGTCTTCCCAAGCAGCAGCAAAAGCAAGAGAGAGATAACAATTTTGACTGTATCGGCCTAACATTTTAATGGCAATTTTGTGATATCGCTTCCTCCTGGTCTTATTGGAACCGATATATAAGAACTTTTGCGCTTTTCTCTCTGTTGTCGTTGTAGCTTTGGTTCGTCTTCTTCAAATTAATATAATTTAACGAAAGCGTAATGATTCCGTAAAGTTATTATTTTCTTTATAAAACGCTACAATAGTCTATTGTCTACTGTTATTGAAGAAACAATTTTGAAAATTTGCGTTACCTCTTCTCAGAAAGTAACCTATTGATCTGATATATTGGAATTCATTTTTTTTCCAAATTTTTTCATTTTTTATTGAATGTACCATCTCTAAAAATTCGATTCAATTCAAATTCAATACCAAACGTTTCGAAGAAAACTGAGTTATGTTTAGAGGGAAATAATTAATCTTTCGAACGATCCGTGTTCGATAGATTGAGGAGCATTCGAAAAATTCGTAAGCTACAAATGAATGAGCAATGAATTCTGCTATTTCACCTATATATGTAGGTAAATTATCTGAGAAGAATCATAAGATCTTACGTTCTTCTTCTTCGAATGGTTCGTATCTAATTCATTTGATGAACGTTCTTACAAAATCTGAACTTGATACGCGGTATATTTTATCATTTGATTACCACCAATATTTATGAGTCGAGAGATTTTAGTGATAATATTTTGTAGATAATTCTTTATTCAATCTTTAATATTTAACCTTCAGGGGCGGATAGATGAATGTAGGACGAGCCCACTATTTGAACTACTGAAAGAGAGGGATGTGCGATTGATTCTCGAATTATGTCGGAGTTTATTATGTCAAATCATTATAATTAAAAATTTTTTATATAAATTTTTAAAATTATTAATAAAATTAAATCAAAATCAACAACCATTCTGATCGGATATAATTCGTACTCTCTTAAGTGATTTGAATTGTTGATTTCACATATAAAACCCACCGCAAGGCGCATAAGGTACAATATGAGTTAGCTGGGTCGCGAAATTAATATGCATGTGTGTGTGTGTGTGGGGGGGGGGGGGGGATATATTTGGAAAAGGATGAAGGGATTATGGGAATAAGATAAGATATGAGAGCGTGGAATACTATAAAACAAACACAACATTCTTTTTCTCTGAACATGTAATAGCATTGAAATTTCAAAGTTTCTATCCTTAACTAAAGTCTGTCGGGAATATTTAGATAAGCACACGACATCGCTGTTACCCATGCTCAACAAAAATTAACAACAACATAACAAAAGCATTATGCAAGCAATGCAGCAGGCAAACAGTCATAAAACCCTAAAGTGTTTAAAAGTCAACTTTTCTTTAATTAAAACCATTTTTTTAAGAATTATTCGTTTCTTCTTCCACCAACCAACCAACCAAACAACCAGCCAACCAATAGCAAAGAAATGTAATCAAAGAAAAAACAAAAAAGGACATAAGGGGGTAAATAAAACTATAAATTTATATTTTTATATATAAATGTACATAAAATAAATGTTTTCAAATGAATATATATATATAAATGTACATAAAATAAATGTTTTCAAATGAATATATATATATATAAAATAAATGTTTTTAAATGAATATATATATATATAAAATAAATGTTTTTAAATGAATACAAAATAGAGAAAATAAATTCAAAAAGAAGTACATTTTAAAATACTGTTAAAACGTCTCACTACATGAAAATGAAAAGAAGAAGAATAATAATAAGAAGAAGAGAAAACGTAAATAAGGAAAATAATAGCAACCGGCAAACTTTCTGTTTTTTCTCCTCCTTTTTTTTTGCAGTTATCGTTGCTTTTGTAGTATTATTTAAACGTTTGCACCTGTAAATATGTTACAAAATAATATTAATAAAAAGAAACGGTTAGTACACAAGAGAGGAGCAAAAAAAAGGAAACAAAGCAAAGTACAACAAATTCGTTTTCTTTTTTTTTTGATGATTTAAAAAAACGGCGCATTCATCCACACGCATATCAAAATAGAGCAGAGGGAGTACAAAATGCACAGAACAAAAGGAAAGCACAAAATACGACATTCAAATAAACTTTTTGGATTCAGTTGGCGCTACGATAAAGGTGCATGCACGCGCATATGTACTTACACACAAACATACATATATATATATATATATATACAATACCAATACATGGAATACATATCACCTTACATTCGAGCAGGGGAATAAAATTCGTGTTTCTTTTTTAATTTTGGTCGTATTGATGATGTTTCATTTGTATCACTTTTTTTAACAACAGTTTTATAAATCATAAAATTAGATGATAATACGTTCAAATTTACGAGAGCTTTATTGGAAATCTTTTTAATATGATAGAGACAGCTATCTATAGGAATAGTGTTTTTAGTTTTTCTTTTCAGTTTCAATAATTTCGGATTCTCTGAAATAATCAAAATCAGTTACATGAACAGACTTATGATTAAGAATAAATTGATTTAAGATTTTTTATTCTGACAAGAAATATATGTGTTTCTTGTAGCATTTTTGCAATGTATTCGTGAAAATTGCACAAACGAAATAAAAAACTTAGTTTGCCTTTATCTTTATTTGAGAGTTAATCCTCACTTTATACTGGTGCTGGGATATAAAAACGTATTTATGTCTAAAAACAGCTGCAGTGAAAATTGTAAATATGTAGACGTGCTAGATATAAGCTGAAATTAACATACACAAACACACACAAACACACCAACAAATATATATCCATTCAGAGGGAGTAAACACAGAGAGCACTTTTTGTTTTCCTAATATTTTAAATGATTTAAATAGCGTAAATAGCTTAAGCAGCATTAATATTTACGATCGAGGTAAACTAATTTGTTCATTCTATTCGCAACAATCATTACATTAACAAAGGCATACGCGTAGATTTGATTAAACTCTAAGAATGCAAATACGAACACGATGAATAGATTTTATGATTGAATTTCTTAATTTTATATGTACCCCGTGGCATATGCAATAAATAAACATTTAAATCGACCTAAGTGGTAGCTAGTATAAGAGAGAGAGAGAGAGAGAGAGAGAGAGAGCTATAACTATATATAATAATATTAAACATATTTTTCTTTACTTAAGTTTTTGCGAAAAAAAAACATATAAACAAAAGTAAACAAGAAAAAAATTATACTTGAGACTTAAATCGAACATTTTCATATCTAATATTTGCCTTTATTTTTATTCCTAAATATAGTATGAATTTAAGCAAATTATATTTTAACGAAGATCACACTGTATTGTAAATGTAGTAATATGCTATGTAAGCGTAGGCTTTCTATCCTATAACTTTAATAACAACAAAGCATTTCAAAACGGTTCATGGAAAAATTATGCTGCCATTAGCTGGAAGCTATTACTCTAACACACCATTATACTTATAACATAATCATCATCAACATCATAAAGTGATGAAGAAATTATTTCGCAAGCAATTCTAGAGAAGAGGTATGCTAAGAGCCTAAGTTGGAAAAAAAAAATTTCTTCAAATGTTATTAATAAAACAAATTTTTTAAATTATAATCGCGTTTTTAGAAAATGAATAAAAATAATATGGATGGACGGACTTTGCAAAATCGTTAGTATCATTCACTACGACTTTATTAGATATTTGTTGTCAATAAGCCTTTTTGATGCTAATATTGTTTCTATGTTCTATAAATGTGTTGCATTGAATCGCTATAATCTCTACGGGATACAGTTAATAACATACGCACAATGCAATAGTTACAGGTAAATACAACGTCACTTATGTAAACAGCATAATGTTTACACTTATGCTGTATATCCGAAGAGCATCAGTAAAACTTTTTGCGACATATTAATACATAAAGCAGCCTTAGACGGATTATTTTTTTTTTAAATGTAAGGACTGACTTTTTAATTTAATCCGACAGACGAAAAGATATATCGGATATTAAAGGTCTTTCCTGTCAGGAAAGATCAAATGAAGAATGAAATCTTGATCTCAACAGACCCTTGGCTAAAAAGTCGGTCAGTTATTCAAAATACTTTAGAGATTTTCAAAGCATGATCCGCGCGCAAGTTTTTCATATTTTTAATATCATTTCTGTGGTATTAAAGAAATCGTTATGAACTCTACTTGTTGTTCCCAGAATAGTAAAAGTTTGAATTTAATATATATGACATTATCTCAGTCATTTTGCATTTTCATTTATTTATTTTTTTAGCTTTTGACAGATAAAAAGTTTAGACGTATTTTGGTGCGCTTGGCGATGATTTTTTCCTATCGAAAAACACTTGAATCAACGAATTTATATTAAATTTTCTATGAAAAAGTGCTTCAAACCACTTAAAATGTTGACTGATGTGGCATTTCGAGAGCACACTTTTTTTTCAAATATTTTAGACATGAAACGTGTGGTAGGCAACGAAGTTTGTTCCAGTATTCCAGCTAAACTTTGTCAATACTTGTTTGTTATTTTTTTGGTCAAAAACCCAGTCTCTCAGCATTTCTCGTATCTAACAACGAGCCTTGCGCCCACTTGTGATTAAAGATATAAAGACTACATGACTTGAAGAATTCAAGGCCAAATCAAAAATCGCATATCAGAAGTGCTTGAATTTGAATTTTAATTTTAATGAGTTTTTCTCATCAAGGAGATACTGCTTGACGTGAACGTAATTGTTTATTCATTTAATTCTTTTGCTCACACACAAATACAATAAGGCGCAGTGCGTCGTCTCACACATTCAATTCTTCAATTCAATTCCGCCAACTTAGCAACAGCAAAAAAATTCCATTACCTGTTGTAACAACCTAATCTGACTCGCCCCTTTACCTGGTTGAGATCGGCAAAGAAAGATACCTGATGCCTGAGGCTATAGATAAATCCTTTTGATATATGTATATATATATATGAATATATAACCAAGCCAATTAATTTGAAGACTTAATACTGTATTAACTATAGTTGAATTTCTATCGCAAAAGTAATTCATAAGAATCTCCCACTCGATACGATACCGAATCTTGTCTAATCGGATTGTTCTTTGTAAAAGATTTAACGGCCATTTTTGTATTAGGATTTTTGAAACACGTAAAGGGATTTAGAAAATATTAAGAAAGAAAAAAAATATAGAAATCTATCTTTAGGATGATTTTAAAAATTGCTTTAAAACACAATTTGCACGTCTAGACTTGAAGCTTTGGAGAGTATGATCGTCAATCAGTGAGTGCTATCAGGCAAAATTATGTAATGAAGGAAGTGTCTCTTTTTTTTTGTTTTTCTAAGAATTGTTGAAAAAGTTTTCAACTCTTTTCTTTTTCCATTTCAATTTATTTAAAAAAAAAAATAACTTTTTTTCTATCACTTATTGTTTTTTTGTTTTGTTTTTGTCCGTTTGCTTCCTACTTACCACCACATATTTTCTATATTTAGAAATATTTTTCTACGACAGGCAGCACAAATATAAACTCTTATAAAAACCTAGACAGAATATTATTGTTGTTGTTGTTGTTGTTGTTGTTGTTATTCTTGTTGATGTTATTGTTATTTAAAAACATAACACCTTCCATTTAAACTTTGCCATGTCGTGTATTTGTAGAAAATTTGCTGAATTCCTTTGCGGAACTTCAATTTGTAAAACTTTCCAAAATGTTTATACTCGTCTCGTAAAAAAGAGAAGAAAGGAAAGAAAGGCGAGCAAGAATAAAAAAAAGAGAAAAACATATATTGATTCACATTTTGTACGTTCGTTCGTTCGTTCGTTCTCAATCATAACCCCCCACCCCTCCCCCCTGCCTTCGACTCTTTGTGTTACTTGGTATATCCAATTCCTATCACTGGTAGTTTGTTATACTTTTCAGTACTTTTTCAACAAAACCTGAAAGTAAATTGTTTGAAACGACGACGAGAATAGATAAAAAGTATTGAAAAATTAAATGGAAGAAAAAAAAAACAAAAAAAAAAAATTGAAATTAATTTCTTGTATAAGAGTGTGTGTGTGTTTCATGTTTTTGCAAGTTTATGGTTACGTAGTAGTAGTAGTCGTAGTGAACAACGATCATAAATCATTCAGATATCGGTAAGGTATTCAATTGTCTGTAAATCCGTCTGTACACAAAATGCCATGACTTTACTTTAACCAGCAGATAAAGCATAGAGAGCGTGAGATATAAACAGGAATAACTTAAAACATTTCGTTTTTAATCCAAGCGATGATATGAGAGGTGTTGAGTTGAGTTGTTTTAATTATTAAATACTAAGAGTTTAGATAACTGAAAGTATGACGTTATAAGTTTGTGTGTATAAAATTAAAAACGAAAATTAAAAAAAAAAAAAAAGCTATAAATCCCTTACAAAATAGTGATAATTTGTTTTTCAAATTTGTTTGTTTTCTTTTTTTTTTAAACTCAGTAAAAAGACATATTAATCAACGTGTTAAGGACGCGTTTAGATAAATTTGTAGCAAAGAGAGAGAGTAAAAAAGAAGAAAATAAATGGTTTTGTATTCACTTTAGTAAAGAATACTTTCTCTTAACTTCGATCTACGTATGCGTCTGTGTCTCATCCTAACCTTTCCATTTAAATTGGGAACATTTTTTATTTACATTTAAGCGAGTATCTCTCTGTCTGTTTGTCTGTCTGTCCACATATGTGTCCTCGTATATAAGTATTATTTATAACATTCCTAATATTCCCTTTTCCGCTTAAAACATAGTGTTACTAAGTTACTAAGTGTGTACGTTCAGTAAACACTTTTTTCTTTTCAGTTGTATGTGCATGTGTGTGTGTGTGTGTGCGAATGTGTAAGATTTATTCATGCACACACATTTTATGGTTCAATGAAAACCTGAAAATCTCAGGAAACAGAAAATTAATGACATTTTAACACACATGCATACACACAATTGCATGTAAAGACACAGTCAGTCAGTTACTAACACAAAATGAAAAAAAAAAGGAACGACAGAGAAATACTTTACATAAGAAGGAAACCGGATCGAATCGAATCTTTTGACACCTTATCATTACTTATAGTAATCATTTATCATAATGAAGTTAGTATTTTTTTTTTTCTTTTTTTTTTTTTAATATAACATAATCATGAAAAGCTTTGAAAACATATTTAATTTGATTAAATACGATTATCTTACTTTACTGTAAGTCCGGCGCAACAGTCAAATAAGAATGGGTGTTGTAACTGATTAAAAAAAAAAAAAAAAAAAAAAAAAAAAAAAAAAGCTAATGCTAAAAAAAAGTGGAATAAGGTTTTCAGAAGTAGAAATTAAGAGATAAAAATTGAATTGAACGTTACATTTCTAGAATTCTTCCTCTAGGTTATTCGTTCATTTAACGCAACTTATTGATTGTTTCATTCGTAAAAGACAGACTTCACAACAAATTCGTTCAATTCAGCTTTAATAGCATTTGGAGCACGTGGGACAATTTTTGTTTCTTGAATCTAAAATATATAATTATTAATATGGATTGTAATCCGATTTCGATAAAGAGGCAGACAAATTTACTGATACGACTTAATTAACTTAGAATCACGTCGTCGCTAGTTACATCTGCTTTAACAGGATTGATGTGTACTTTTTCATTGCATAAAAAGTACATAACTGAAAATGCGGTAAACGTGTCCTTTTGTTGAGCAAAGACGAACAAAAAAAAAAAAACAGAAAGTAAACCGAACGAAAGCAATTTCATAAGTATGAGAAAAAATTTTTAATTTTTTTTTTTTTTTATCAAGTCGTAGAACACAGACCACAAAATTTTAGCAAAATTGCAGGGAAAACGTTACTTGGGACGAGATTAAGGCAGCGGTTCTCAACATGTTTTCTTATTTTCATAGCCAACAGTTAGATTGAACTCAGTCATGTCATAACCCATTTAGAACTCTCGTCTTGCTGTACTTACTAGTTTTTACTACGAAATTATTTTCAACTTTCGCTAAAACAAAATTTACGGCAATATGGTTTGAACCCACGTATGTTGACTTGCTAGTGGCATTTGGTAGCATCTCAGCTAAGATTGCGGAGAAAAAAAATAATTTCTATGATAGGGTTTGAACCCAAGTATATTAACTTGCCAGTGACACTTCTTCTAGGATTGCGGAGAAAAAAAAAATCATTTCTGTGATAGGGTTTGAACCCATGTATGCTCACTTGCCAGTGACACTTCTTCTAGGATTGCGGAGAAAAAAAATCATTCCTGCGATTTTATCGACTTTTCCAACAATGGGCCTCAACGGAGTCGATAAAACCTAAATTACATATAATTTGTATTTAGACCATAAGCATCATACACAAGGGAACTGCTCAAACAAGCTCACAAGTAAACATTTGACAAATGACAACTTCTTTTTATATATATGGAACTCATACATAATGTCTTCCAGTCAGTCATAGGAGCTAATAGGTCAGACACATGCTTGCATGACATGATACTTTTAAGAGGACTGCAATATATTTTTAATTTTCTTTCTTTTTATTTCGTTTAATATCAAAGATTATTTAATAAATAAATAAAAAATAAAATAAGACAGAAAAAAAACTATTTAAATAATATAAACGGAAAATAAAAAAACCAAAACAAAAAATTTTGGTTTAAGACAATTATAAATTTCTTTTCATGAAGCTGACAACATAATGGGACTAGAACTGGAACTCTTCTCCTTTCAAGAACATTTGGTGTTAATTATTTTTTTGTATTGAACTTTTAATGGAAAATGTATTATAGTTAAAGATTAAAATTAATCTATTTTCGGGAAAAAAAAAGGTTAAAATATTGATTCGAATACATCTTGATTTTTCTTAGTCAAAAATCAATCAAACAAATCTGAACTTATATGAATTAGCACAAAATGTCTTAACGGGCATGTGGCGATGGGGTGACTGCTAAGTCAACGTAACCAAATTCAATGAATTCTGTAAGTTTGACATTATTGAGCAGAATATTTTATTTTTGCAATTTTTACGTTACTAAGACTCACCAAAGAAGATTTAAGAACCTCTTTGATGTATTGAAGACATTAATTTGAACTCAATTAAACTTTTGCAATAAAAGCATTTGGCGTTTAATTAAACGATCATTTCGTTCATTAAAGATACTCATTAAAAAAAAAAAATAAAAAATAAAACTAAAGAAAAAAAACTGTAAGGGAACTTTTTCTTCACACAAAATATTCAACAAAAACACAGAAAAAAAAAATGAAAAGTTTTCGATTAAAATTTAATTTTCATTTGCGTTTTTAGTTTTCCGTAATTCGTAAGCGTTTTATCTTTGCCTCACTCTGAATTTAAATGCAAGAATCATTTTTTTTTTCATTTCTTTTTTTCTTCTGTAATGGAAGGGAAATTACTTTCCAAATCCTTACAACCGCAAAATGTAATAAAGAGAGAGAGAGAGAGGGAGGGAGAAAGTGAGATAGAGACAGAAACAGAGAGAAAAAGTGAATTGAAAGCGGTTAGTTTGTGGTGACACACGAGCGTATAATTGGTTTATCATAGAGCGAGCATTTCTATTCAAAACGGAACATACACGTTAAGCCGTAAAAATTCAACTTTAATACTTATAACGCCAGGAAAATCGTATTAAAACATATTAACTTACTACTCTTGCATCAGGGTATTAAAAATATAATCACTTTGCTCACAAACACACACACACACAAGTCGTGTGCACACACAAGAGATATTTTTATTATTTTTCTTTTTATAATCAGCCAGCCAGTAAAAACAAAAGCATATTAATTTTGTCATTTCGTTGCCTATACCGAGAGAATTGTACGTGGAAATATCGTCCTCATAAAATATAGATCTAATGGAGAATCCGTTTAAACATCTAATGTAACTACGAAAGCATTTATAGAATTTGATATTAAAATGTTGAAAAGTTGAAACATCGTAGTAAATCAATTAAGGTCGACCGTCAAATACCGTACAACAACACTTTGCTTTAAACAATTCATTAGAAATTTTAGTCATAAAATACCAAAAAAAGAAATAAATTTTGTTGTCCTATAAAATCCTACCATTCATCTCTTGTACGGAAAGGGCCTGACATGATCCAAATTTAAGCTCAGTATATGCCGTATATATTTAAAATTTACTTTTCTTCACGATAACTAAGGCTTTTTTTGCAATATATATATATAAGAATATTCATATAGAAGACGGTTCAATAAATAGTCCTATTGGAAATTTCTCGTAAATCAAAATACTTGTTGTTTTCACCGATTTTTCTGTTGAGAAATATTAAATTTCACAAATATTTTTCATTTAATCAGTTCTTTACAAAATAAGATCTCATATAGGGTGCAGTCATAAGAGTGGTCCGTTCAAAATCTATTTTCAATGGTATTCGTTTGAATCTTTGGGTTAAAACTTTTTAATTTAACATATGTTTCGTCTAAAAAAATCTTGGATAGACAACATGCTTAAAGCGATTCAGAAAATGGTACTGAATCGATGGATATAATAAGAACCGAATATAATATGGGTACAAATAAGTTTCCGCCATTTTCTATTAAAAATTAGGAGTTTATTATAAAAGAACGCTTCATTACGTTTTGTTCACAACGGATTGTCTTTCACTAGCTGGTACTTCTTTGGCACAAAAAGACTCATAGAGTTCGGTGTCGTTGTAAGAATTGAAGCCTTATTCGATCATACAATAATCGATCGAGTGTTAATCAAAAAAAGTAATGTCCACTAATAGCAGTGGAGTGAGGGTGAGGGTACTACATTCCAAGTTGATACTGCTAAACTTTTCTGGGCGAGTCTTGTTAAATGAAGATAAATTTCGCTATACTGACAGCTTATGATATCACGGCTTTTGACATAGTGCTCCGGTTTTTGGTTGTTGATATCATTCTCTAATATTGTAGTTCCACTAGGTTGGAACACACCATAATACACTAAACACATCTGATCGGCCTAAATAACACCGCCGTGGATATTCACCTTAATCGTCCATATTCGCACTGTTCAACGCTCGTAAGGATTTAGTAGTGGGACTATCTTTAGAATTAAGTAGAAAAATTAAAATACTCCGTAAATGACTGAATTTATTCGGCACAAAACTTGACATTTACGTAAGAAAAAAATTATGTGAAGCTGAGAAGCTGAGATGGAATTACTAATATTTTAAGGTTATGTTCCTACCAGATGACTAAACTTACGATATTATGCTTTACATCTAATAATCTCAAAAGCACATTCTACTGCAGTCGATTATCTTTTTTCAAACGGCGGAAACTTATTTGTACTCCTACTAAGTATATATATAAATAAGACCGAATAAACGTATTTCTAATATTTCAAATCTTAGATCCCTAAGTTTATACACTCGCACAGGCTTAATATATTCTGTACTCTATAATTAGTGCACTATAGACATTGCAGTCTGTAGATATTGCAGCCTGTAGACATTGTAGTAGTAGTAGTAGATATTGATTTAAAAAGTCGGTGTTATTTGTTTAAGCATAACTTAGGTCGTAAATTGATCCATAAGCAATGGTAAGTAGATACCAAAAATTCAATTCAAAAAGTTATTTTTCGAATAGCTCTTGCCAAGCCAAGCTCAAATGAAGTGACATGATATACTCTATTAGCCAGTAAGTAAGTTCGTTTTGTATTCATTTTGCTTTCGGTTTATCATTTGTGTCCTATAACATAACCACCACTCACTCGCTTGTTTTCCGTTTACTTCTCTTATTTTTCAAATAAATCCTGTTTTTGTCGAAAATTTTTATTTGTTGCTGTTGTTGAACAAATATTCTGAAGGGGAGAAATTTTTATTATTATGTATTTATATACTTTTTTTTTTTTTCATTTAATTGAAAAACTTTTTCTTTGACTTTGGATACGTTATCAAAAAAAAAGAGGCGCATACATCCTTCCAAAGAAAGGGTAAATTGTGGTCGTTTTTTAATTGCGATACAAAACAACTGATACTAACTGAGATTTCTGTCATTGTACAGAGAACGAAATATAACGAAAGGCGTATACATAATTAAATAAATGGCATCGTAATGTATGCAAAATGATATTACACTTAAAAGTATAAGTAGCTTGAATAATAATTTCATTTATCTTGTGAAAGAAAAACTTTAGATCACACATTTTGTGGGTCGCAGCAGTTATGAAACTGAAAGCAGAACAATTAGGAAATCTGTATCTTGGTCTTGAAAGGGATATTAAATATACACTAGATGAGTCAATTTGTCAATAAAACACACACACACACACACACACACACACACACAATGAATAATGTCATATTTTTATATGATTTTGATAAATATTTTTTGTAACTAACTCCTCCTTAAGTGTTGTAGCGTTTACCGCCCGTACCCGTACATTTATTTATGTACTTGTCTTTCGATTAAAATAATTTCTACGAATACAGAATACATTCTGCCTTATTAGCATCATTAACGACCTTAAACAATTTTCTTCTAAAGACCTATTAAGCTATTGATCCGATAATTAGGCAAAATTGAAAAAATTCTAATATCTATTCCGAAGTATTGTTGTTTTTATGTTCTAAAGGCTTTCTCCATCGTGTTGTGTATATATTATATTATACTACGTGCTCTTCTAGTGTATGTTACAGTAAAATTTGTTGTTATGCCAAGTGCACGTACAAGCGTATCTCCTACCATCTTATATATCCTACTCTATTATACTCTTATGAGCTGTCATATGTATCATCATATTTAAGTTATACAAATTGATGCACAAACGCTTCCGTAGTTCGTTACATTTATAGAATTATTATATTTTATTTCCTACACTTTCATTCTGTAATATATTTAATGCAAAATGTGAAATTGACGACTTTGTTAGATATCGTCTATCGATAGAGAGTATATAGTATAGAATTGTTATTTAAGTTGTAACAAACACTCCCCAGAAATATGCATAGAGAGACTAAATGGTTTTTAAGCGACATAGGCATCTGAAATCATTCACAATCAGGGGTGTGTTCTCATTCGTCTTTCCATTCAAGTATTAATTACTGATATACTTATGACCGCAAAAATATGAAATAGAAAATTTAAATATGACTTTAATATGGAATATATTTAGTATCTTTAACTTGAATATAATATTTAGTAGCTTTGATGGTTTTTTTTTTTTTTATATATATATATTTATATATTTTATATATTTATATATATATATTTATATATTTTATATATTTATATATATATTTATATATATATTTATATATATATATATATATATATATATATATGCAAACCATTTCATTGATATTTCTATATAATTTGAATGACAAATGCTTTTCCAAGGTTTATATTAAATATTTTGTTCTTTTTTCTTAAGAATTTAAACATACATATATATATACAATTACAACATCTAATGTTTAAATTCTTAAGAAAAAAGAACAAAATATTTAATATAAACCTTAAAGCATTTGTCATTCAAATTATATAGAAATATCAATGAAATGGTTTGCATCGCGTAAAAGGGAATCAGACACATTTTAGGATTTTTCTTAACATTTATTTTTATAGGCACATTACATGGTATTTAACATCTTTTGTGATATATAACCTCAATTTGGTAATATTCTAAAATGCATTACGATATATAAAATTTTTATTTTTATTTTTAACGTATTTATTTTAAGTCTATTTAAGAGAAAAATATTAAATCCAAATCTCCAAATTATTCAATCTTTGGACTGAATTATGTTTAGAAATGATCGATCGGTCGATCGATCTAATCAAAGTCAAGTCGCTTCTTTATATGGTAAGCATTTCCATATAAAATGTATTTACGGTAATATAAGCGCTCACACACAAGTACTACAGCAGGCTAAGACTAAACAAAAAATATTGCCGATTTTTAGGAGCTTAAATATTTAATGCTTGAATTTTTTCTGTTTCGTTTCGAACGCACACACACACACACACACATTTCTAGTAAAACTAAATTATAGACTAAACGAATTTAAGTTTTAGGAAATACCGCGAAATGAGTGAAGAAAATGAGGCAAAGAAAGAAAGATTATCAAAATAAAAAATATAAAAAAAATAAATAAATAAAAATGGCGCCATTTTAATAATAGCCGCTGCTCTAATTCGTTTTTTTTTCTTCTTATTTTTGCGCTGATTACAATGACGCTTTTAACACATTTTAAATGGTACAATACACAAATACTTGTACGTTACGAAAACGCACACGCAAACACACATATAGTTTAAATATGTGCATAACAAGAGTTCTTAAGTGTAATTTTCAATAGTGGTTTTTAAGAGGCGTCTTTTCGTTTTCGTTTTCCTCTTTTTTTGTTTTTTTTTTTAATATTTTCTTATACACAGCAAACAATCAAACTAAATATGACTTTAGATATACAATATATATACATATAAATGTGTGTGTGTATGTGTGTGCTAATCTGCGTTACATATTGAAAACGATTAGCGTGTTATGTTTATTCGGGAAGTGCTCTAAAATGCAAGACACCATCACCATCGCCATCGCTATCGTCATCGCCATCACCATCACCATCACCATTATCATTAACAACAACACTGTCATCATTACGGTTGTATTGACACAACCTCAATAAATGTTGCTGTTATATGCGTGCGTGTGAATGGTTCGTCAATCCTTTTTCCATTTTTCTTTTGGTTTTTTTTTTTTTAATTCTGCTGATTGTTGATTAGAAATCGTAGAAGGGCAAGAAGTGCTAGTGAACGGAAAATCCTTAGTTCAATTTGTTATCGTATGAGTAATGATCACACAAGCAAACCAACAAATTTTCGTCATTGATGCATAGAAATTTTTTGTTTTTTTTTTGTCTTTTTTTTCATTATAAATAGGTATATAACGTAGGAAATGGCGTGAGCCACGATGACGATGATGATGATGATTGCGTTGGTTGTTGGTTGGAATGTAACGAAAATTAATAGTTAGAAAAGTTAATTTGTTACTGGGAACGGGTCAAAATATAAGAATAAGCGTTCGCATGCTTTCACGTTTGATAAAAATGTTTTCAAAGAAAAAAAAAAGAAAAAAATTTAATTTTTATCCAACCACGTACACTCCAATGTATTTCGCCTGTAAATCCAATTTTTGCGTGCCTTGTGAAGAAATGCAAATAACATACGGGTTATGACATAAAAGTCACTTGAACAAATCGCATGTCTGGCAAACCAGGCGGATAATTTTAGTAGAAACCCACTTTTAACACGCTGTTGGCATGCTTTCCAAGACTGTCGTCTTACTTACATGCTTGCTTATATTAACTGTATGGTCTGTTGCATTTTTGTAGATGTGTAAAAAGGAACCGTTCGATTTTCCACTACCTGAACATGTTCTCTCCCCAAATTTTGTATTATTTTACTGCGTAATAGAATTTTTTTACAAACTATTATTTGCCGTTTGAAGAAATCTCTTTTCTCTCTGTCTGTCTGTCTGTCTGTCTGTCAGTCATTCATTCAGTAAACCTAACTTCCTTAGGAATAAATATCATTCACTTCGTTACAAATTGTAGGCAGTAGCAGCAACATATTATCTTAACGACCTTGGAGTAATCTAATGAATGAATTTTGTTTAATCTTATTTTAAATTCTAACTGTTACTTTATTCTTTTCGCACTCTCCTCATCTGACGTTATTGACTAACATTTCGAATAAATTATATTTATTATATATTTATTCCCGATCGACGTCCAATTCTGAATCGCAGTATTCATGTCTGTCCGTCTATGTGATGTTCGTGAAAAGGGTTCTCCTGGTCACCAAAATAAAGACATCGATTTCAAGTTTGTTAGAAACATTGGAAGTTCTTGCATGCAGTTTAGTATTGGAAATGAGACAAATCGCTCGAAGGAAATGCCCACAGTAAAGCGTAAACTGAAAACATCTTTCTTTCTCTAAACAAATATTTGTACGCTTTTTCTCTTTGTGCTAACCAATAATGAAAAACGATAAAAGACTTTATTTTATAGAGAGAGGACTCTTCTACTAAAATCGAATTCGCCCACACAAAGTTTTTATTATTTATCTTTTGATGCGAATTTGTTTCACAAGTATTTCTTAGTTAAGTAAAAATCCTCGTACACCATTCCATACATAGCCAGGATATATAGCCTTAATTTTTTAATTTTTCCTTTTTTAATTTTGTAATGATTCCTTTAATATGCAACAATAATAATCAAATATGATCGAATGAATTTTCCTATTTTATTATGAAGCTCCAGTTAAGATTTGCAGTCAATCTGTTAAGCATTAAAGTACATTAGAAATTAAAGGTACGGTCAGGTCAAGGAGTTTGTGAGCCATTATTCTATTTGCCCGTTAATAATTATTAATATAAATTATGTAATGACTTCATCGAATCCAAAGAAAATGTGTACAAAATAATTACAAAATGTGTAAAAAATATGTACAAAATGTGTAGAAAATGTATAGAAAATATGTAGAAAATAATTACAAAATGTGTAGAAAATGTATAAAACATATGTACAAAATGTGTAGAAAATGTGTAGAAAACGTGATAATACATTGTCTTTCTTAACTTTTGGAGATCATTAAGTTAAACAGGTTGACTTCGAAAAAAACACAGGATGATCTATCAAAAGTGTCCATCCATATACATTCTACAAATACAGATGTAATACTAGGTTAAGGTCGAACGCAGGTAAATATGTTTGGCAGCTTTGCGTAAAAGAAAAAACCAAATCAAATTAACCCACATACTTTTGCCATCCATAATGCATTCCATTGACCGTAAACATCTCAAACATTTTTCCTAGCTCTTAGCAGTGCTTTTCCCTATTGGAGGAGGAGTTTTTCAAAAATCTTACTCATTTTCATGTTAATGCAACTTCTAATAGCGTTCTTGAAATACAAAAACGAAAACAAATCTAAATGAAAATTTTAGACTGAAATGTTAACTTTCAAAGGAACGTATCAATATTACGCAATTCGATTAGCTCTGTTCAGTATATATCACACTGAATACCAAATACGCGTCTACTGACAAAAATCTCTTAATAGTTTTTCTTCCAAATCAATACATAACAAACTAACGAAAAGTCAACAACAACAAAGTGTATATATTTTAATCAAACTGCAAAAATTATTTAATTTACTTCATGCCTAGTTAGAGTGAAACATAACGGTAGCACTAGCTAGGTAACCTGTCAAAAAAATATAAAATTCTTTTTACCAAAATTGGTTTATGGAAATTTTCTATGAGTTTTTATGAAGACAACTATAAGACTATTTCGTACGTGAAGTTGCTTAAAAAAAAGTCAGAAAATATCGAAGTCCTCGATAGTTGAATGAAGATGCTGAACAATAAACAATTTTCTACAATACTTTGCAATAAGCACATAGAGTTTATTTAGTTCCTTTCCAGAACAAAGCCTTCACCAGCTCTGTGAAGTGAAAAAACGAAAAGCGAAAAAAACAAAAATAAGAAACAACAAAAAACTAATGAAACAAATGAAAGGAGAGATATACGTGATGTTCTTAAAAATTCCAAATAATCAAAATTGAGAACATAAATGGCGCTTTTGCATACACAATACACCCACACACACATTTTCATATAACTATAACTATCGCGAATATTGGCATTTAAAACAAGTAACCAAAATGGTGAAAAAAAAAAAAAATATTTTTATTTTTTGGATTCCAATGCCATCAGAATATATATGAAAAGCTTTTCTGTGAAAGGTCGCTGCTAGGTTGGCCGGTCATCTATTTCAGGCACACACAAATATGAACAATTTATATATAAAGCATGTCAAGGACACATCGCGTTTCCTTTAGTCATGTTATGCTTGACGTCGTCTCTTTTCACACATCCATGCACACAACTAGCAAACGGCAAAATAAGCAACAGAAAAATATTACAGTTATTATCAAAAGGTGTTAAAAGAGTTGTAAAAAGGAATTTATTTCATTTGCCGACATAGACACCTTATTGAAATTCCCAAAGGGATACGGGGACATGCGAAGTAAAAAAGTAGCAGAATTTTTTCTTCAAAAGAATCCTTGCACAAATATTCAAATCCTTGCACAAATACGAAAAATGGTAATTAGACTAAATCAACCTCAAAATAAGTAATTCCCAGACCATATAAAAAAACGTTCTATAGGTTTTCTTATTATTGTTGATGCTGTTATTAACACAATTTTGTCGAAAGAATCCAATAAAGAGACCACATTCGTGTTTTGATGCCTAAAAAATAGATGACTTGAAGATCTTCATAAACTTAATTAGTTGCAGAAAAAGTTTTAAAAAACTTACGATGACAACTTGGATTTTTCGAAGATAATTTTTTTTACTATCGCAATGAAATTGCAATCGTCCTTTAATAGTTGAAATGCTGAACTCACTGATACGTAATAATATTACATTTAACGCTTTAATTAATTTTAGGCACAAAATGGAAAAAAACAATATTTTGTAATGTTTTCTTAACATGCAGAAGATTTTCATAAGGTAATAAAACAAAAATTGTGTGCTTTATGGATTAATATAAAAATAGTTCGAGATTATTTGAACTCTTGGTAAAATCCCAATGGACTTAACTGTAGCTGTTATAGTTAAAAGTTTGATTTTTATACTGTCAGCTAAACAGTTATGGAAAATTTTACTTTCGAAAAATTGTTAAACGCATTTAGAAGTGAATTAATAGACAGAGGGACACAAAAGAAGGCTAACGCTGCTAAGAAATATTACTGGTTTTTTATAATATATTATTATTATTATCACATACTATTACACATTATATATCATATTATTATATATTGTATTACATATATTATATATTATATATTATACATTATATATTACATATTATATATCATATATTACATATTATATATTGCATATTATATATTATATTATATATATTATATATTACATATTACATATCATATATTATATATTACATATTATATATTATATTACATATATTATATATTATATATCATATATTATACATTATATATTACATATATTATATATCATATATTATATAATATATATTACATTATATATTTTTTAATATGCTGCTTGTGATATTATTTTATAATACTTCATTATTATTGTTAATTATTATTAAGGAATACAGGCTAAAAAATTAAATGGATCTTTTCGTGATTTGAAAAATAATTTCAAGTTTCGGGAAGCTCTTAAGAAACTAATGCAATAATACTCAAAGATTTCTGGCGAGATATGGTTATGGGTAAACCAGCACGACTGAAATGCTAACTTTTCTCTCCCCAATCTATCAATCAGTTTGTCCATGACTGAAATGTTTTCGCGAAAATATGCTATGAACCGACCCATTCACCTTCTGATAAAGAGCGGAAAAACAGAAACAAAGGAACCAATTGAAGAACTAAAGGGTTTATTGAAACGTTTAATGTTTGCTAACTTGAATTAATCAAAGAACTAACGGGTTTATTAAAAATAACCTCCTCGCGTATGATTTTTAGTTATATTTATTATAAAATTTAAGTAAATATTGCCTGAAGTATCACTATTTTTCTGTATTTATTTAAAAACTCTAATAACAAAAATATTCGTTCATCAAATTAGTCTTTTTTTTTTGCTAATGAAGAGTAATTTTTCGGGTTACAACTTCATTAGACGTATTACGAACGAAACTTTGAAACTTGATTTTATCTGAAAACGTACAACAAATGGTCTTTTTTTTTTTGTTTTCTACCTTTTTCGTAATTATTTTTCCTTCTACTTAGGTTTCAATAAATTGCGAACATTGAAATCAAATTCGTACGGATGGTATCCGACGAACAAAGTATGTCTTTAGACAATGATACCTTCTTTTTCATTAACACATAATTTTTTTTTTTTTTTTAATCCAATACTGCTCAATGCATTGCTTGCTTAACAGTAAATAATAGTCGTTCGCTAATGAGAATATCTAGTAATTGAGCGTACGAATAATTAAATGAAATCAAAATCTTACAAAAATGGCAAACTAAACCAAAAAAAGTACAGTCAGCTTGCAACGAATTTTAAAATGTATTTAGAGTTAATTTAGTATATAAAATGTGAACGTAACGCCAAACGGACAGTGAACGGCCTTCATGATCGTGATAGAAATTTCAACAATTGTTTTCATGTTTGTGCAAAAGCATGCGATTAATGGAATAGATGACTTGAGTCGAGAACGTTTCTAAACCACACAGTAATAAAATAAAACAAATATATACAAATAATAAATTAGTTTTTCTTATATACGTCTCATATTCATGTGTTGCTTTAGAAGTGGACAGATGGATAAATGAATATTTCTAGTATTGTTTATGTTTTTATATCTTTTGTGCTTGAAGAAAGTACACAAATTTTGTTACAACAGCCAGAAAAACAAATTAAACATCTGTTAAACGTTGGTTAGTTAGTCTATGACTTTATCTGCATATTTTTCCGAAAGTAATTGAAGCCTTGAAAATTGCAGTAATTGAGGCAAATTACACTAGAACCACTGGCACTTTCTACTCTCATTATTTAAATTTGAAATATAAATATAAGTTTAAAGTACAATATGATTTTCTACATTCCACACACAAACTTGAAAATTGAAACAATTTCGTGATAAAAGTAAAACTGTAGGGATGTTTTCGCAAATAAACAAGAATTAAAAGTAGATGCTTTCAATTAATTTTAAATATATACTTATAGAGATCATGAAAAATTACAATATGTGAGATTTGAATCAAGAATGATTCGAAGTTGATGAAGGGTAATCAATAATTACTCCCGATTTATTCGTTTTGTTTACACCTCTTTTTTTTTTTTTGTATGCATTTAGCTTTTTTCTTTTCGATTTCATTTAATTAATATTCTCCAATATTCGATATCGCTTAAAAGAATCAAAAATAATTTGGGACAAACTGTAGTTGTTGCTTGTCTACTTGAAACCATTTACGTCATCTTCTTAACTTCAATAGCTAGACCGATAGCCGGATAAAACGTGTAAAAGAAATGTCTATAAATATAGTGTATATTATTGTAACCATTTGTTAATGTATTGTCTGAGTGGCAATATGAAGAAAAAGGCTACAAAAAGTACTATAAAAAATATTTAACAATGATGACAGAAACGTAATCAAATTTATTTATTTTTATTTGATTTGGAAAAACAAAAACACTAAAAAAGCACTAAAAGATAAGTTATAAAAAAAAAAAAAAAAAAAAAAAAAAATTATTCAGCACACAGAACATAAAAATCCAACAGAGCGTATGAGTTATACGAGAATAGATTTGTGTATTGTGGAGTTAAAAGTTATTATTAACAAGAATGGTATAAATTTTTATTATTCACGATTACCAAGCTCTTATTATTCACACAGAGATAGAGAAATTGCCCCAATACCCACCAATACACTCGAGAAAGTTTATAATTATAAGTTCACTTTTCATTAAATTTTTCTCAAACAAATTTTTTGTTTTTTTTTTTTAAATTATTTCACTCTATGCTGAAGATTTTATTAAATAATTCTATAATATATAAACATACGTCAGTTAGTAACACACGCACTCACGCACGCAAACACTCGTTGTTGATTACTCGATTGCTGTAACATCCTTGTAAAAGTGCACTTTTACAAATGAATATGAAACGTAATCACATGCACAAGCCAGCACAGCACAGCACATCACAGCACAGCACAACACCGCGCAGCACAATATAGCATAATACAATACAGTACACAATATAATACAAGAACGACTAGTATATGTCCACTAAGGCCAACTAGCTCTCAGCAGAGTTATACATACTCTCAAGGCAAATGTGCATCTAACTATATACACCATCATGTATGTGTATGCATGGTCCGAAAAGCCACTACTAACTCTAGTTTATAATATAAACATACAGCCATAAACATACGTGCAAACACATAAACACAAACACAAACGCACACACAATTCACTCATTCGAGTCAGCATATGCTTGCTATGCTATGAAATTCTCTTAACTTCTTCAACGAAATTAACGAGAATGAATGAACTTTTTTGAGTGCAAAATTCATATAGATTTACTCTCTCAGTATAATGTGTCAACTTATACAACACAGAAGAAAGAGAACACAGTTATGAGAGTTTTTTTTGTAAATGCAATGCATGAAAAAAGAGAAGCGACACAAGTAAGAGATGAAAGGCTTATGTTCACTTATTTTTCTTAGTTTAGTTCATTAAAGGGTTTTAATTTGAGACGATAAAGTAGAAGTAATTAAGACACCCATATACTACAACAACAAAAAAAAACAAAAAGGCACATTTTATATTATGTTTAAAATTGTGTTTAAATATTCTATACCCACATTCTACACCTATAAGGTAAAGTGTACAATAGATTTAAAATGCCCTTTGTGTATGGCGTAGAGATATACGCATTAGATCACTCATTAAGTATGCATACTTGACCAGTAAAAGTTCTCACTTAAACACATCACGTGCTAAGTTTGAAAATGCAATTGATGTGTTTTTGCAGACATCTACATAGTAGCCAAAAGAAAATGTAGCATATATTGACTTAAAATCTTATTTAAATATTTCTCACAATCATCTAACAGTTCAATGCTCAAGATCGCGTATTGGTTGGAGAACTTGTTTAGTGCCTAGTTATTTCCAAATAAGTAAATGAGGAATTTTTTGCGGAACTTAAAGAAAAACTTAAGTTCTTACAAGCAATCTTAAGTATTAATTCCATGGAAACAGACGTCGTCGTCCTTAATTGTTTTTCATTCCCAAATTTGTTGAACATATGCATTGCAATGCCGCACACTAATCGAAAGCGAAAAGTTTTATCTCAATAGTTTAAGACAACGTTCACCGAACTCTCAATTTCGTTATTTTAAATATTCAAAAAAAAAAAAATTAAACCGGTTTTTGTGTCGAAAAATTTCAATTAATTTCACTTCCGAAAAAACAAAACGAATAAAATTACTCATCGATATGAATCGGTTATGAAGAAAGAGAACCATAACCGAAATTATTGAAAATTATATTTAAATTATATTCTCTCTGATCATTTTCTGACGTCTGCAGTCATTCGAAGAACACGGGACTTCAGAATCGACCAAACAACTTTTTTAAAATATTTTACATTTGAAACTTAACTTAATTGTCCTTACGGAATCGTATTTAAGATGAATAAAATGTACAATTTCTCATACATGCATACATACATACTGAATTGCCCAACAAAGATATCGCAAATTGAATGCGAGGAACGTTTTAGTATATAGATAATAAAGAGAATTTAAATTTCTTCAACGACGTAATATAAGTAGAGAAATTTACGTTTGGCTGTGACCGAATGCTTTATGACGACCAACGCGCACCTCTATGTTAAACAAACTATTGAAAAAAAATAAAAAGAAAAACAACAACTAAATGTTGACGCTTTGTAATAGTGTATGGACACGTGGCTGATTTCTTCATCTCTGTGTATATATAGGCAGCAGCATGATTAGAATATACGAGGAATATTTTATTGCTGCATTTCTTGTTGTTAATGAACAATGAACAAAAAAAACCTCGCCAAGAAGATATGTTCTCAGTATGCGCTTTATTGTAGGCGTGTTTATTGTGGATTTGTTGGCCTATTCTTAATATCATATAGTGCTCGCAAGACTTTTCAATATTTTTGCCAAAATTTTTGCGACCATGAAAACTTCTATCACAAACAATACACGGACAGAGAGACAGATAGAGACATGTCTAGATCGATTCTAAATTTGTTGCTAATCAAGATGTATAAATACTTTATAAAATCTCTGAAGCTCCTCATCTTGTCAATGTTGCGCGAACATGTTGACAAAATGAATACATCGATCATTATTTCTCTGTGTTGGTCACGGGTGTAAAAAAGAAATTTCCAAATAATTTTTATGCTTCTAATCGAAATGCTATAAAATCTATACGCAGACCTCACTTAAAGGCGAATGTTCGAAAAGTGCCTAGAGAGAGAGAGAGGGAGAGAGAGAGGGAGAGAAAGGAAGAAAGAAAGAAAGAAAGAGAGAGAGAGACCTAAGCACTTAAAAAAGCGATAATAAATTTTTTATTGTCTCCTCAAAGTTCACATATTAGCCATTTAATTATGTGCAAGTATTTGTGTGCACAGACCTCTGCGTGTTGTTATTTTATTATAAATTAAACTTTAAATTTACAACAAATCTTTTTTGTTTTGTTTTTTCCTTAGCTTTATAATCATATAAAAGTATCCGTCCGTCTGATGGTCCTGGGTGTATGAAAATAACCTTCTGCCTTTCTGACCTCTTAATATTTCTCGCTTGCTTGCTCGGTTACTCACTCACTTACTCATTCACTCATTCACTCTTATTCAATTCAATATATATATGTATATATTATATATGTGTGTGTGTTTGTCTCACTTAATTATAAAGAATAATTATAACATAAATTATGCAATTTTGTATTATTTTTGGCATTTCATATAATATACTTTTTGGCTTTTGTGGTTTCTCGAATTTCAGTTCAGTTTCTAGATGAAATTATGTTGACTTCCATATGGTATATGCATGCATGTGCATATGCTTAGGCATAAATGCATGCATACTAAATGTATGCACGTGTGCGTATGTGCTTGAGCGAGCGAGCGAATAGGTTTTGTGGTTACTTAGTGTAATGACGTACTCTGTTATCTCTATTATAACAAATGATTGCAATGTGAAGATTTACATAAAGTTTACCTACCTACTATGAGAGAATATTTTTATTCCTCTGAACCAGAGAGAGAGGCGCTTTCTTCATTTAAAATACTACTACATACATATTGTATATAATTTTATATCACAAGTTTTAGACTTCTTTTATTAGTTATTTATGTTTGAAATTTCCATTACCCGAAATTAAAGTTATCAAGATTAATGACTCAAAAGAGGGATGAAAGAGAAGCTTCTATAGTCTTTGAAAGATTTTTCTTTAAAGTATTCCTCAATCTTAGGTAATTATTTTAACTTAATCCGGTATATATTTTACATTGATTTTAGGAGTGTAAAAGTATTCGCTTTAGATATGAATCTACATCAATCCGTGATGTAGATGTGAAACTGTATCCTAACATATCATTCGATAGGTTCGTAGAATCATTAATTTTCCTTTTTTTTCTTTTGTTTTTGATATTTTACCATTTTACCATTGTTGTGGTCAAGTTGTGAAAGAGCATTTTTTTCTTTTTCTTTAGGGTCTGTTTTTTTGCAATCTCTCGCCATTCAAACTTACTAATAATGTTAGGTTTATAGTCGCTATTGATCCTCTGTCCATTTTCAAAGCAGTCGATGAATACTATATCAAGCGTAGTTTAAAGTACGGACACCAGAACCATTGACTAACCGACTTTTGCGTTTTTGATTGCACTTTTTACAGTTTTCGCCAGTAGCTATGCATTCGACTGACTGACTGTCATTTCACTTTCATTCATTTCAATCTGAAGCGTATAGAAAAAAATTCTGTTTATTTCGCCTAAACAACTCCAAATAACGTTCTGAATCATCTGAACACCTTACTTTTCTTTTGACAAAAAGTCGGCAAACACGTTACCTATTTCGAACAAAACTTTCTCATGAAAAAAATGTTCGAATGTCCAAATAGCAAAATTCACTGACTTCTGATATCATTAAGGTGTCAGCCAGCTATCTCATCCAACTTCACTTTTCGGTTTTACAAAATGATTTTGTGCGGTCGGTCAGGTCAGTATCATTCATGTCCGAGTAACATCTCGTTTAAAATCAGCAAATCAGGAATAAATTGTTATTTTCAATGGAGAAGAAAAGTACCCATAATACTTTTCAAGACGATTATTTTTTTAAATAGTATTTTTTTCCAATGTTTTTTATTAAGACCAATCGGAAATTCATATTTTCCTCTTGTTTTAAAAATTAGAAAAGTAACGGCATCACTGCAACTAACTCTAACTTCTAAACTAATGATCGAAATGTCAAGAAATCGTAACGATATCTATATACCATCCTACGCACTTATTGAGTTAGTGAGTACGTACGATACTCTTATCTTTAATGAGAATATTTTTATTAGAGTCCGCCAAAAACCTTATATAAAAAATTTATATAAAATTTATGTGATCGATGCGTTCGATGAATATTTTTATGAATTAATAACTGTTCAAGATTCACCGTGTAGAACCACTCATTGATACTGATTTCGATACTGATTTTAAAATCCTTAAAAGGAGAAGTGTTTCGCAGTGAATATCATTTCATTTTCTACTGAAAATCGCTCGTTCGTTCGCTTAGCTTAAGCTTCAAATTAATACGGAAGTAAAACAACGACAGAGCAAACTGTGACCTTTTCTCTAAAAAAAAAAGGAACATGGAAAATCAAAATAAAAAAAATAAAAAAAAACAGGAAAAATAATATAACGGAAAAAAGATGAAAGCAAGCGCAAGAAGTTACTTCCACTTGGTCACTTTAATAATCGCATAAACAGTTCATAAGCATTGCACCGAGAATAGCTGTCGCTGTTCTGTTTTGATCGTAATTAAATATTTATTAACAGTGATGAGAGAGAGAGTGAAGCGATGTTGAAAGCAAGAATTAAAAAACAAAAAACGAAAATGTTACATTAACACATATAAATAGAACTCAGTGCATTTGTATTTAACGTGTTTTGTCATGTTTTATTAAAGTCTTCCTCTCTGCTGCTGCTGCTTCTTGAATTTTTTTGTCTTTCTTTCTTTTTCTTTTTTTCTTTCTTTTAAATGCTTCCCACTAGCAGCAGTAGAGTCTTGGCTTCGACTTTTCAGTACTTTCAGTATCATTTATCTGTTTTGCCTGACATTTTATAAAGTTTTTACTTATTTATGATTGTGTGTACACAAACTCTGATGCGTATATGGGTTATATGTTGCGGTTCTAATGCCAAACAAGCAAGCAAGCAAGCAGTAGATGTATGTACGCGTGTTTTACACCGTATGTTGCCTCAAACTTGATGTTTATGCTTCATTTTCGCTTTTGATAATGACGCCAACATGTGCATGTCTCTACATGTATAACACGTTCGTCACCATCCCCATCATAATCAACGTCATCGTCGTCATCGTCGTCATCGTCATTATCATCGTCATCATCATCATCACCATCATCATGATTGTGTACACACAGTCATCATTTGTTTGTCTCTCACTTCCGTCTTTTCAAAACATATTTTTTTTTTCTCTACTTTTCTTTTAATCGGTGCATGCATGTTATGTTTACCTTGTTGTTGCTGTTTTTAGTTATAAGTTAAAACTACAATAAAACACAAGCACATAGGCAGAAGAAGAAGAGTATATATATATATGTATACAGTTAAGCAATTGTGCCCCATTCGTTGTGTTTATGTGTCATTATTGCTTATAAAAAATTTAACATATGTACGCTTGCTTTTCTATCATAATATACCAAAATAAGAGAAGGAAAGGGTGGAATTGAAAGTTGATGTGTGTTAGTTGTTAGTATAGGTGGTTTGGTTTGGTTTAAAGGCAATTTCCTTTTTTCTTAAAATATGTATATTACGTAAAATTACTTTTACTGTGTTTTCGTAATTATGACGTTGAACTCTTTCTTCATATAATTCTTATTTTTTTCGTTTTCTAGATGGACGAGTTTTTTGTCTCGATTGCAGGTAAAATCAAACCAATAACGATATGAAATCGAATCAAATAATCTACTACATTTGCCTACGATCCGTCATTAGAAATTTTGGAAATGAATCTACTACCCTATCTCTCCACTACTACCCCCCTCATTATCATCAATCTGCCCGATTATCCTAATTTAATATAGAGAAAATCGCCAGAAATCCATCTCTCATCAGTAGGTTGAAACAGCTCAGAACAATTTAATGATTTTCAAATATACTAGAAAGCTAGTTTAGATGAGATTAGGTGAGAATAGAACAGCTCGCTTAAGGAACAGAGTTTGCATAATTACTTTTTCGCTGTTTTACTTGTGATCGATAGGTCAATGCTAGTGCACTTCAGACTTCAGATCCTCTAATGAGTCTTTTTGATAACTTTTATCTCAGTCTAAGCGATTAAACTGCTGGTCGTCTTAAGAATATCGTCAAAGCAATCAACCGAACCGGACAATCTTTTATTGATCGAACTAGCAGGAGCATTATCGTTGCCTTTGGTTGTTTTCAAATTTGATGTCGAAACCGATTCGTTCTCCTATACATTAAAAATGACTTTCTTTTATCGGATGATAATTTAATGTCTCATGACCACAATTAATGTTAGCAAATATAAAAAAAACATCTCTCGTATCGGGAAACTTCAGTAGGACGTGAATAATTTTTCTGCCGAAAACGAAGACTTCTAGACGAGTCTCGAGTTTGTCTCCGCTAAACTTCTGCTTCTTTATCTATACAAAGTGGAAGAGTTGTTATCAAGTATCTTTAAAAATAGTCGAGAGGCTGGAGAAGGCCTTAATAGTGATTTGGTTAATGGAGTACTATTCAAATATGCGACTCTATGCTGAGACTTCTTATTGCTCCTTTTCTTGTTTGAACAGCAGAAGAACAGGTCTTTCCGATAAAGTGCATGTGAACGTTATAAGACATTACAGAATCAAATTTTTTCTCTTTTTAACAATTTTTAAACCAAAACATAACTAACAGATAATATTTCTAGTTGCGGTAATAATAAATCTGTTGCAGCAAAATTCAAATCAATTGATTTGCGCAAAATTATTTGTTTCACAAAAAAAAAAAAAATGTAAGAGAAATTTTTAATCTTATTTGTGCACACTTTTAAAGTCATTTTAAATCGCAAATTTAGAAACATAGAGTAAAAAATTTTTAATAGTTTTCTTACCTCGAACTTAACAAACGCTCCGCCTCATCAGCTGTCATGGCATCCGGTAAACCATCATCTGCAACTTGTGTTTTTGATATCACTTGATTGCTGCTCTTAACTTCAGCCGCCTCATACAAATCTTCAGTCAAGCCGTTAGAATCACCTTCAATGGTGAGCACAAGCTCATCTTCATCTTCGCCGGCACTTGTGTCAGCGTATTCTACGTCTTGTAAATCTAACGCTATTTGAGGCGGAGGCCTTTCAGGCAGAGCAGGAACATCACCTGTCTCAAAATCTTCGTTTACATCTAGGGAAGCTATGGGAGCGACACCCATTATCACGGAACTTACTGAACGTGAATGTGGCGAGGAGTTTAGCGTGCTACCCAATGATGCGGAAGACAGCGGTGGTGTAGATTTTACACTAATCTCCGAGCTGCGACGGCGCACAGGTGAAACGACACCTACAGGGGCCGACGAGGCACTTTTAACAGGTGAACCCATTAACGAATTCGGACCAGAATTGGATTTTACAGGAGACATAATGGATGCTTTACCTCCATAATAGACCTCAGCTGAAGGCAATATATCCGGTTTAATTATGGCATAAACCGTAGTTGTCTCCTGAGCGAAGCCATTAGCATGAAATTTCTTATGCATATCCGTTATCTTCGTTATCGTAGTATCGTATATCTCTGTTTCACCGTACACCTCTCGTGACTCGCTGCCATCGGGATTTAAGCGATAACCAACATCCACGTAGTTTAGGCTTGGTATTTCCATCTCGTCAACGACGACTGAGTTGAGACCAATATGTTTTACTGTTTTAGTTGGACTTTCATAATCATAGGCGGGCATTAGCTTAGCCTTAATTTCTGGCGAGGGCTCATTGAAACCGCCTTCGTCAGTGCTGGAAATTACACTTGATGGCCGATTGCCTAGACCGGATGCGGGCATATTTATTAAAATGCTGGAAATGCGTCTGCAAGAACGTTGAGGTGATGTGATTTGTTTATGGTTTTCTCCTCCGTTATCTAAAATATCTTGTAACTGCTGCTGCGAACGTTCTGAGCTTTTATTAGAACGTCCTAAAAATAGATCAATGAAATTGGAGAAAATTCGATGACAAAACGAATAAAAATGAAATATGAATAAAATTTTTTTAAATGTCATATACCTTCAGTTTTTTTTCTTTTTTTTTTTTGTTTGTTCATAAATACTTCACATATTAAAATTTTTCCATGGACTAACAATCAAAATTTGTGTGTATTAAAATTTCAAAAAAAAATTTTTTGCATTTAATAAAATTAATAATAATAAGAATTAATAAAGAATATTTTATGAATAAACAATTACAACTAAAAGACATTTAAAGCAAAATTTGGAATCATGTTAAAAGCAGACTTCGAAAGCGAGCTAACCGTCGATTTTCTATTTCTTTTGGATTTATGTCGAAATCCAAAAGATGTCTTTCACTCTAATTCATCTGACTTCAAATTAGCTAAAGCATGGATCGATTTTTTGTGCACGTATCCCTGTAAAACTGTAGCGGACCGTCGTCTTAAAAATATATACATGAGTCATTTGTGTACCGCTCTCGTCGAGGGAAAGCTGTACGGACCGTTTGTAAAACATCCGAAAAAGGGCAAATTGGAAATGGTCGACTTCAGCAAAAAAGCTGGCATAATAAAAGAAACACTGAAACCCTGTCCACCTGGCACCCCGTGTCACCTTTGTACTCCCCCACCGCCTCATTGTATTGTGCATAGTCAACAAGCTCAACAATCTACGACACAGACGGCGGCTGGAACAACAGCATCAGGAGCAGGAAGTGCTGGAACTGCCCAAAC
>KK351207.1:181012-196234 GCA_000671755.1 Glossina brevipalpis
AGACATTAGATGTGAAGCGAGTAAAACAAAAAAAAAAAAAAAAGTGATTCTTTTTTTTTTTTTTTTTTTTTTTTTTTTTTTTTTTTTTTTTTTTTTTTTTTGTAATTTAACACCTATTCAGCATCCCATATAAGCACGCTTCTTTCTGCACATACATCATACAAGCCATGCGTATAGAATATATTTGTATACACATATTCAGTAGTATTTATTACATCAAGTATTCCTGTCTACTTTGCAAACCAAATATATAAAAATACTTTTTGTTACTAAAATTAGAGTTGAAGAAAAAAAAAATTTGTATTTTCTTTTCCAAGACACATAATATCAACTGTATGCGAAGATTTGAGATAATATTACAAACAAACATTTCATAGCACTTGTTATTATTGCTTGTTTTTCATTTGGCTGAAACTCACTGAAAGAAAGGTACCAGAAAAGGGCAATGAAATATTTTAAATTTAAAAAAAAAAAAATCATAGAAAGAAAGTGAATATAATATAAAGCATTAGTTAAGTATAAGATCGATAAATTCTATGTTCACCAAACCTAGATATAGTGTTTACACATCTCCAAGCTGAACAAACATCGTTTATAAGAGAATGGATCAACATAGAATAGTGCGATGAGAAATGTATTATAAGAGCTTTGCGCATAGTTAATTTTAGTTCAATAATAACACACTAAAAATTCATTCAGATTCGCTGTAAGGCGGCAACTAAAATTTAATGATGTTTTCTTTTTTTTTTTTTTTTTCTTTCTAATTCCAGTTTGATATGAAGACATGACATATGCAACTGATGTGGATGCTGTATCGTTCATTCATTCATTCATTCATTTGCTGTCCCCTCAAGATATAATCTATTGTTTAGTCTATTTATATTACCCCGACAACAAAACAGACATTGGTAGGTAGCACTCTAATTAGCTTTTCGACAACTAAACTAAATATAAAATGCTGCACATTCCTGCTGCCCTCCTATGTCTGCATATCTTATTTTTAATCTCTCCTCTTCATCTCCCCATCTAAGTTCGAAATTATCCGGTAAAGAGTTGCAATTTAGTGTAAATATATTGATTGTATTGATTGAAATTGATCCTATAATGTGTGTGTGTCGCTTATTTTCTCCCTGAGAAGCAGACAATGCGAGTGATAGCTGATATCATTTATACGTCAATGAATGTTTATATTTAAAAATAAAATTAAAATGCTACAGTCAGGCAGACACTGGCTGTTAAATACTCCATCATATTACACTTATCACTTACACTTATATCAAAAATTATATTTTTTTTTAATATTGGATTTTTTTTTTTATGAAAATGAACTTCGAAAATTAAATCAAAATTTTATCGAAAATCATATATTTTTCATTTATTAAAAATTGTGTAAATTTTTTTCTTATAAGAACTTTTTCGAAATACGGGATTATATAGAGAATGGTCGTAAAAATGATGGATCCCAATCGATCTTCAACAAATCTTCTCCTTCCTTAGTACAAAGCATGTCTGTATAGTAAATCTTATCTAAATATTTCGCTTACGGACCAGCCATTGGAACGGCAGACAGATATTGTTATTTTTTCTTATACCGATCGATAGATTAATCATATTAAATCGTTCTGAATGTTGCATACAATTACATACATTTTATAAATCCTCACGCACGACAAATAATGTAAAGTATTCAAATTACTTTATATTGTATTACTTCATATGGCGGCCTCTATTGATGAACTGCAAGATATTCATTAAATTCGTCTTTTTGTGCTGTTTATAAGCTATAAAAACATAATATATATATTCTAATTTAAGCGTGTAATTTTGATCACTTTAATTATGTCCGTCCGTATATTCTATCACTGCTTGCTTTTCGTATTTCTAAAAAGTGAAAAGCAGAACTAATTAAGTTATATATGTCATCCCATTATTTGAGTATTAGTAGGAAAATTTTGTTTAAATCATGGGTCCAAGTTAAAATCTTTATTTCTTTAAAAATCATTTAAAATGATTCAAAGGCTTATGAATAATTTCCAAAAAAGCATCTAGAAATTAAAGTTCGAATTATTAATATGAATAACAATAAATTGAATCTTTCTATTGCCTGTCCATGTAGTATTTGCGTACGACGTGACCTTAGTTTTTACCTACATATAGTCTACGTGTAACTTGCTTATATATACTATAGTCCTTATATTATACTTAACGCGAGGGTCGTTTTAGACTTGCCAATTATTGTGAACAGCATATATCACTCATTCTTGATCAATGTCAAAAGTGGATTCGATTTAACTAACTTTGTTGATTCGCCTGTCTGTGATTTAATCTTCGCTCTTGAAGTTATTAATATGAGCTTCGAAATTTTAAGTTCGAAACATTTCCTCTCTTTTTCCTAAATTACAACCTCAAATGTGTAATTTTTATTTGCATCTAAAGTTTTAAAATCAATTAAATCGCACCAGTGATTTGTTCAAAAAAAAAAGAAGAGATTTTAGCAGCTCTTTAAAGGTCTTATGTACAAAGTGTTGCGAAATTTCATAAAATTTTTGATTTTAAATTAACTTTGTAATAAACTAAAAAACTAAAAAAGTCCTGATTAGTATCAAAAAAACAATTCGGTCTAAACTGCAAATATTTTCTTTGCTTTTTTTTTCTTCTTAATTTTATTTAGTTTTATTTATTTTAATTTTCATTGATTCATTGGTTGTTCTTGTTCAATGAGATTACAATTACATTTCATCGATTGGTTATGGTATATGGCGGTGTGACTTACGTCAAGAGTACATTTTTTTTTTTTTTTTCAGATAAAAAAATTGGCAATCTATTCATTAGAAATTTAAAGAAATATTATAAAAAAAAAACACCGAAAACAAAAGCAAAAATATATTTTAAACAGATGCTTGCGCTTATCGTGAAAAAACTTATTGATATTTATTGTTTTCAACAACTAAATATTTTTAATAATTTATGCCAATGGAATCTGTTTGAAAAATTAAAATAATATTTTGTCTTATGGCGCGCGTATTTTCATTAAGGAAGTTACAATCGTCTCTAAAAACGAATCTTGGATACTCATTCATATCACAAGTCATGTATGATCTGTTGCCATTAAAGAATGAGTTTCCAGTTTTCTAGAACAGTTTTTACTTTTTTAAAAAAGTTAAAAAAAAAAAACATATGCAGGCTCTTTAAGAATGCTTCATTTGTTTCCCTTGTTCCTTAGGGCCCTAGGGCGATTTGAGAAAACTTACTATTAACTTGAATTTATGAAATGACGACTAAGCAAGTTGATCAATAAATTATATATAGTTTGGCTTTCCTTTTTCTTTTTCTTTTTTTTTTTATAAACGCATTATTTTTTTTTTTTTTTTCCTCAAAACTAATTCAATGTGCATGTAACATATGTGCCTAATTCCAAAAGTTTTCATATAAAAACTTTTAAGTCTTTCAGAATTCGAAAAGCAGGCGCGTTTCAAAAAGTTCACCTTCAATCAGAATTCTATCAGAATGCTTTTTAGGAATATATTTACTGTAAAAGATTCTTGTTATATATTGATATTATCTCAAGTACTGAATGATAGGAAAAACAAATCTACCTATCTAAACATCTTTCCTCGATACTGGTCGGTACTGATCGGTATTTGAGTATAAAGACATGTCAAGAGGAGTTTATTTCAAAAGAACAATAAAAAAATAAAAAATTATTCAACGTATTGTTCTTCGTTACTGACATATATTTTTCAATTTCTTTGGCATAATATGATAAAAACCAAATGAGCCTATCCCAGCACTGATTAATCTTTATCTTTTATAGACCTACAGATATGAACGCCTCATTAACAAACAATAAGAAATCTCTACCAGGATATCAGGTATCATGAATCAAGGTAATCAAGTTTTTTCTTTTACTTTCTACTACGCTCGTTCAACGATATTTATTCAAGAGCATTGCAAATTGGAATGAAAAAAAGAAAGCAATAAATCGCTATTTCCGATAAAGATACGATAAAGAAAAAGAAAAACGATTCCTATCAATGGCACCTCTATGAAGAGATTAAAAAATAACCTCCATGCTCGTAAATAATTTTTTTTTTTTCTTTTATAAAAAAAATTCTATATTCTAATCAAGATCGGAAAAGTTTGGTAAAACTTTTCAAAAAGTAACAAACGATATTAAAAAGATTAATGTATCTTGTGTATGGAGATAAGGATGTACTGAACATAAAAATGTTCTTTAGACAAAACTTGAAAAAAAAGAAAACAAAAAAACAGATTTTTATGAATATTTGGCTTTTAATTAAAATTTTCTTTTTCCGTATAAATTATAGTAAAAGAGATCTGTAATCGTATTTACTTGTGAAAACATGGAATAAAATTATAAAACATAACGGAGAATGGAAAAGCAAAGAGTACAGTCAGTCGCGTCATATGTCACTACCAGATAGTTTTGAAAAATTTATAAAAACTTGTATAAAAAAAAGAAAGAAGAAGAAGAAAGAACGCTCCTCTTTTTAATGTAGCATGACAAATACAGTATTATATGCACAACAATTATAGGGGTTTAGTGAACTTAATAAAATTATTTTTTTTTTATTTCGAATAGTTTTTTCTAACCGTAATTTCAAAGGATAAGAGCAGTCCCCTAAAGTTGCTTTTTTTTTTTTTTAAATTACTCTTTTTCGAGTATAAGGCGTTCGCATCGAAGCACCCTTCTTTGAGAGTCACGTTGCGATATTTGTTTTACTTTCCTTTGATGTTTCATTTAAATTGTTAAATTCTACCCTTTAACTGAACATGAAATAGTACACGTTTCAACAAAGTTTGCGA
Organism: Glossina brevipalpis; assembly: GCA_000671755.1. Classification (NCBI taxonomy): domain Eukaryota; kingdom Metazoa; phylum Arthropoda; class Insecta; order Diptera; family Glossinidae; genus Glossina; species Glossina brevipalpis. The sequence goes on from KK351207.1 coordinate 185,840, forward strand.
ATTATTCCTTTGCCGTCATCAGTGCAATTCTAAATAAGATGGCGCAAATGTACAGTTATGTTTTTTACGTGCAACTCTCCTCCATTTAATTTTTTTTTTATTTTTTATTTTCTTTTATTTGTAGATATTAATATTTTTCTTCTTTTCTTAAATAATTTGTGTGGCTAGAACAGATGAGGCAACATACGTACATATCTACAAGTAGATAATAGCTTAATCGATGAAGAATTATACGCTGATTAAGGCTAAATACACTGTCTCTGGACAAAATGTAACGAGACTGTATTTTCTTTAAGATCCCCGTACTATGATATTGCGCTGTGTGTATACATTTTTGGTAGGTTGGCATAAGTTTTATCAACAATTGACATAAATCTCGAAACATGATGTTAAAAAGAAGAAAAAAAAGAACAGTCTCATTACTTTTGTAGTATATATTTTATGTTCAGGTTTCTAATATTTTTATTACAAATAAAAAGATAAATCTTTTAAGTTCCGACTTAACTTAACTTTGGAATACTCTCAAGTAATCTTACTCTGTTCACTATAAATTCCTCACTTCTTCTCTTGTGGACAAACATTGATCATGTCGGATTGTCGCTATCGCTTTCTCGAGACTGAATAACTTTAAAAACGGAATCCAATTGGTGCTGTCTGCTGTCATTCATGTTGTTGATCACTTAATGTATTTAGAGCGCTTTTCAAAACTTTGTTCATTATCGCTAGGATTAGGACGTGAAAACATTTAAACTTCTCGTATTTCATAGGAAGAATTCTGTTTCTTACTCTTTTTACTTCTTTTTTTTTTTTTTGTTTTGAAAGCTCAAGTTGATGCAGGTCAAAACTGAAACACCTTGGAAGGTAGCGATCGATTGACTTAGAGTAATGTGCATTTTTCTTTTACCTTTTGGGATCCCGAAGTGACAATCAATCAAAATGTTGAAATGTGTAATCCCAACTTTTTAATGAGACCGCTACCACTACGACTACAATGTGGGCCAAAATTTAAGAAGAAAGACACCACATTTACAATTTACAAACCTGTAGCGTTAACAACAGTTTAGAATGCTATGGCGATACTATAACAATAAGCGACGAAACTAAGCAATGGAACGGAAATAGTAAATGAAAGTCGAACTACAATCGACAGTCAATAATTATTGATTCACATTTAATAATTGTTGTCTTTCATTTTATTTTAATTTAATTTAATTTAATTTTTTTTTTTGTTACAACCTAACCACTTTAAAAAAAGGGCGCACCTCGCGGGACTGTTTCACCAATAAACGACTTGTTGAAAAATCTTTTTGAAATTGTTCTGGTACAGATGACGACCAATTCCTAGGAACGGATTACCAGATATACGTCCGCAATACTTTTTATTTTTCTCCTAAACTCTATCAATTTCACTAATTATTCAACTATTCGTGTAAAAAATATTACAACTGTAAATTCGGAAATTTTCAAAAAAAATTAAAAAACAAAATTTCTACAAATATTCCTAAAAGAAGATACTATTCCAAGATGAACTTGTTCAAATTTTGTTAAATCAAAACTACTCGATTAATGCAAATGCCCTGACTTAACCTCAAAAGAATTTAATCAAATCAAAGAGAGGCTCCTATGCAAAATTCATGTATTAATCCTCAAGAATATTCGATAAATCTTTCTCTCTTTCTCTTTCTCTCTCTCTCTCTCTCTCCCTCTCCCTCCCTCCCTCTCTCTCTCTCTCTCTCTTTCTCTTGTAATACTACTTACAACGATTAGTAAAAGTGGATGATTTAAGAACCATTGCAGAACCAAAAAGGAACGGAAAATTTGGAAATTAATTATATATAAAATCGTGATAAATAAGTATCTGTTGGATCGAGTATCTGTTGGATTTGTGACGAATCATTTGTGGGGATGTCAACTATATACAAGCATACAAGGTGGAGATCAGAAAGAATTGGTAAAAGAGAGAAAAGAATTCGCCCGCAGGACGGTAGATATGCACGCCCGATCAGTAGGTGTCTATAGTAGGTCTATAATTGTTATAATGATTGCTCGTATTATAGCTGCCTACGATCACAAGCCAATCGTAATTAAAATTGAAAAAATGATCTAACGAGCTGGAGATTAAACAAACCAGGTTATACTCGGACTTGATAGCTGTGCTCCCATATGCGATAGATCGGGTTTTTGATTTTATTTTTTTTTTTTTTTTTTTAAAAAGCATTTTATTTATTATTTCAAGTAGTGCAGTATATAAAACATTGTCAAATTTGTAGGTGGAGATTTTTGCAAAACGCCAGTACTGGTAACCGCGTTTGAAACGCCCTCATAAATATCTCTTTATGTCCATTTATCAAATGGTTGATAAAAAAAAAACTGATCTTTAGATTATGATATTATTGGGGATAACCCCTGTTCTTACGTATTTTTTTTTTTAATATAAATTAGAAATGCATTGATTTGCGGTTTATTCTTTTCGGGAAAAGTTTACAATTTTTAATTTTAGTAATTTTCCTTTGTTTTACAAATATATGTACATGTATATATATATATATATATATATATATACATATATATATATATATATATATATGTATGTATATGTATATACATGTAAATTATTATTATTTTTATAGACAAATTTTAATATAAAAATTAAAATTTCACATTTTTCTCTGTTTTTCTGTTTATGATCACGCAATTAAACATTTCAGCACAATTTCGGGTAAAAAAAATTCTCTCATAATTAATTCTCACTAATAGGATGTGAAGTAAAGTAAATTATTGCCGTTCATTAATGATTATTTCAACACTTTCGCTTTTCATTCGCATTAGCATAAATGAATGATGATCGAACGGCAGTAAATATCACAAAAACAAACAAAAAAAGAAAACAAAAAAAAGTTCCAAAAAACACTCTTCTCAACGTAACGGAAGAAAAAGAACGGTACTATATATTGTGCGGATACAACAAAGAAGTGCGTGTGGTTGCGTTACGATATACAAAAAAGAATAAATAAATAAATAATGAGAGAAAAAAAAACAGAACCAAACAGAAATGAGAACAGAAACCGTTTAACGAAATCAAATGACAAAACACAACTGAAGAAGATCGTGCAATTTGAAAATTGCTGAACACACTGCGCGTTGAGGCGGCGGCATTAACCGACAACGACTTATTCTGTCCAATTGATTGTACAATATATGGCAATAAGATCAATGAGCAAAAGCAAAGCGAAGATGATGATTGTTGAGGCATCGCGTTCAACAAATGTATGCAGAGGAGATAGAGAAATTCTTTAATGAATATAAGAAGAAAACAAACAAAGGGAATCCATTTAGAACTGAACTCTTATGGAAATTATAATTCGCCAGGAGAAGTAAAGAGTGCGAGGTATTAGTACTACTACTACTACTACTACTGTGTGTGTCTGTATTATGTGCCATTTGTTGCTCTTTTTGGCACTATGCCCAGCATGAACTTAATAAATAACCTCAAACTGTCCATAGAAGGAAACTAACGCAAAGTGGGGAGAGATGCGCACAAATAAGCACCCCATAGCATTTTTGTAAGATTATAGGCCATTCGAGAAAAAGGAAAACATTAACGAAAAAAAAAAAAGTGGGCGAAGTGTTTATTAAATTTTAACAACAAGCGCGGAAATTATATGAAATTTTTAAGCGAAACTTCTCACATATATTCTCGTAAATCCATAACGTATAATAAGATCGTTTTACATAAACGAGTATTTATTTATAGCCATTAAAGAAAGTGTAATGAAGACACATAACAAAAGCGTAAATAACTACTAACTATTTATTGATTTGCAAATAAGGCCTATGAGACCGGTCTAAACCCTTTTCATTTTGGGCAATGTTGCAAACCAACAACGCCCAGTATAAATAGAAAATTTCACTGGAGTTGAAATGATTTTTTTTTTTCGCGTTATAATCGATATCAAGGAGCAGGGAGAAGTGTATAATTTATCAAGAATTTGTAAGAAAACGAAATATATACACATGAGATGGAACTCATGAAGTGAACATTTATATTCACTAGGGTTTAAATACTGCAATCGCTATGCTCATATCTCTCTGTTTATCTAGCTAACCACCGGTAACCGAGAAGTCACAAACCCTATATATTCCTTAATAAGTACGAAAGAGAAATCGATATACTAGTACCTCTCTGTCATGTTTTTCTGTCCCTTCACAGTTGTCCGAAAACACATAAACTATATACATTCTCCGTAAGCGATAATAGCAAAGTCGATATTTGCATGTCTGTCTGTCTATCTGCGTGTGTGTCTGCCCCGTTAATGAAATCACGAATCGTAGCACTCTCTTCGGTTTTTTGTGAACACACATTAACATTTATTAGAAATTGTCATTTATTTTCACTTCGCTCAGATTATGCCTTGACTGCTAAACAATGTCGGTCAAATTAGAACTTTAATCTTTTTCGACCGGAAATTGACCTCAACATATACGAACAAAATTCTTTCACGACTGTTTACATAGACATTTTTTATTTTGAAACGTTTACAAAACAAAAAGAAAAAGTCACGAGGTGCAACACAGAGTGGATATCTTTTGATTTCTTTCTCAAATGCTTAAATGATTTTAGAGAATAAATGTTATTATGCTGACCTGATGATTACATATAATTGATAAAATATTACGATCGAGAAGCGCGAGAAAACTGACTTGTCAATTACAAAGGATGGACGAGATTTCAAGAATTTACCGCTATTTAGTGAATGAACGTCTTGAAAATGGATAAATTTTAATCGAGCAAATAATAAGAAGAGTATGAAATCTACGAACTGAAGTTGCATATGTACAGTAGAGTAACGATACGACAACAGTTATTGTACTATAGTTGGAATAATTTATTCAATGTTTATCTGTCAAAATTAATTACGATATAAATATCGTTTGTAATTTTAGTGGTTTTATTGTAAAAATGAACGTCTATTTCTGTAAAAATACAATTTAATACAACTCTGTTATTTATGTAAACATTGCGCAACTTTTGGTTGTATTTTGCTTTTCACTTACAATTGTAAGTTTATTGCATCTAAAGTATAACGATATTTATTTCTTATGTTTGAAAACGATAGAAAGGACAGACGCGCAAATTATGTTAAGTGAACATCTCAAGTAAATGAGAATTATAAACAGAGTGCCATCAAAAGATACGTATGCAGTGTTTTTTGTTTTAATTCGCTCTACTTCCGTTATTTATCTGAAGGCAGAGAAACTAAAAAAAAAAGAACAAAAGAAACAGAAACAAAAAAAGATCTATCATATCTGTCAAAACCTACATATTTTCTAAAATACACTCTATTTACTTTATGGGATTTCAGAGGTTTATATATATCAAGCCAGTGCATGCATAATGCGTGGAAAAAGTACAATTGAATTTCAGAAATATTTTAATTTCTGCAAATATTTGTGCAATTTTATTAAAGAATATTACAGCTACTCTCTGTGTCTCTGTTGTGTGCTTTCGATTTCTCACTAACACTTTAACAACGCCATCTTTCGGGGCAAATGAATAAATACGAGCTTTCTAATAAATCTGTTGTCGAGGTGGCCATAGTAAAATAATATTATTTTAATATTATTTAACTTTTTTTTTTGTACTTTTTTTATTCTCGTTCTTTTTTTCCTTTGTAAGATAGGCTGGCTTGCATGGGTGAAAAAGGAAAGCGAGATAAATCTAATATTTCATTTAGACCAACACACGATTTTTATTAAATTTTATTTAAACCTAAATCTATCTAAACAGATCTTGATAAATATCTGGTTCCCCTTATGCTTATGCTTTTTTTCAGGGGAATACAATTGATAGGGTAAAGTCTGAGTATTTTTATACATCTATTAGATCCTAACTAAATATTATAAGATTTACATGTACTTCGAATTTACTTGATCACAAAATAAGTTAAATAAGTTTAAAGTCTGAGACTTAATACGAAGAAGTTATAAGAAAGACAAATCGCAAAAAAATGTGTGTAAATTAAAAATCAAGATAAATTTGCTACATAGAGAAAAAAAATTAGAAAGCTTTTTATAGAGGTAACTTTAAAACTATCAAATCATTTGCAAACATTGTCGAAGTTTTTTTTTTTTTTAAGTCAAAAATTTCTAAAAAGCGCATTTATTATTTTAACGAAAGACAAAATCTTTCTAACGTCATTTAAAAAAAAAAAAATGCGAAAATCAAGTTATTGCAAATAGACGTACGCTTGTAATTTAAAGAAAAAAAATATCTTACACTAAAACTAAAAAGTTTTCCTAGTTAGAACCGAACTTTGCTTACGGTATGTTTCAAAAACTTTTTCTAGAACTTAAACAGTAAATCAAGTCTATCTATCAATTTTCAAATGCCGTATATCACTTCAATACAATCATTTTCTATAAGCTTTGTAACTAAAAAAAAAAAAATCTATACTTTAAAAATATTCTCAAAAATTCAAAGTTATACATAAAAGCGTATTTGAGATATACTTTACAAAACTCCTAGAAAGCCTTTAGAATATTTCATATCTCTGAAATGTTTCGTTTCGTTTATATAGTTGGCAGCATTGGCCATTTCAAATGGCAAAAAAGCTTTCCTGTAGAATTCAAAACTCTCTCCGAGCAATGAAAACACTATTGAGCATAAATAGGGGAGAGAGAGTAAGAAAGGCAGAAAAAGAGAGAGAGATAGGCATCGGGAGAGAGAGAAAAGCATTTATTCTCTGGGTAAGTTTTTTTTAGAAGTAAATAATGAATGAAAGCATTTCGTAAGGTCTTCTTACACACAATAAAACGTATACAAGCACAAGTGCATGTGTGCAGAGGATTTGCAGAAATGTAAACAAACTTTTTTCTTTTTATTTTCACTGAGCTAAAGTTCTTTTACTGAATTCATTTGTGCTTATGATACGTTTTTTTTGTTGTTGTTTTGATACACAGAAATAGATAACGCGTACAAAGAGGGAAAAATGCTTACGCGCAGTAGCACAACAGGAACACGAAAACGCCGGTAAATGGAAAATGGATTTGCATCCATTTTGGTATCTATACCTATATGGAAAGATACCACACACTTTTATAAACAGCGTTGTGCTCTTGTAGCACAGGTATGGCAGATAAAACGAATAAAATTTTAATTAGATTTTCTGTTTATAACGAAAATTGATTTTTTTTTCTTTTTTTTCTTTTTTCTTTTTTGTATAATAAAACTTGATATCGCCTACAATACTGAGGTATTGTTTGTTTGCGTTTTAATTTATTAAATTTGAAAGAATTTTTTTAATTGAATCTGGAAAAAAGTTTTTAATTTATACTGTTTCTTGTGTATGGTGTAAAATGTTTTTCACAAAATATTTAATAAACATTTTTTCTTTAATATTTGAGCAAATTTTTCCTCATAAAAACATTAATTATTTATTGTGTTAGTATTTTTATATTCCGTATTATGAGGGATAGTAATCTCAATATTTGTTTAAATTTCGAACAGATTAAAATATTTCGCTTTTAGAAATATACGTAGGTTTATGTTAAAAGTTTACGTAATAACTGGATGGGATTAAAAACAAATTTGATTAATCAAGTCCCTTGAATCAAACTCAAGATGAATTATAGTCTGACGATGTTAGATTGAAATTATAATGTGAATGTGAACGTCAGGTTTTCTGTTATTATTTTCAAGGGATCATTAAAAGTGTGCACGATCTGTTATTTTCAATGTGTTATAGGGGAGACGCTTTCTGAAGACTACTTCTGGTCGTGTCTTTCTAAGTCCAAGTTCAACTGTTAATAATGCCTGTCCCTAATGCTATCAATGGCTATCTCGGTTGTCCTTTCAATTCTAATTCTAAAAGAGTCTTTTTGAAACTGCCGATAATCCAAGTCTGAACCGCTTACTACTTGGGAGCTTTTTAATTCAACCAAACTACGCCTATGGTGTCGAAGCCCCTTCGTACAGCATAATTCACCAACTGCATGTTCGCAAGTTCTGAAGAATTTTTATCGTATGTAATAATCAGTAGTAATAACATCTATTTTCATTTCAGTAGTAATTGCATTGTATTTATGAACCACATTTTCCCTCATACAATGCCAGTAAGTAGTCTCCCCATTTTAATGCTATATACGCCCGAACAGAATCATTGTTTCGTATCTTTTTTTTTTTTTTAAATATGGTGAAGATACCAAATATAATATAGTTATATTGAGATGCTGGAAAACATTTTGCAGCGAAAAATGATTGAATTGTCATTTAATGCTGAGATTTAATATCATTTAAGCAGCAGTTTTCTTATAGAACAGTTTGACGAAACGTTAAAATGAACTGGCCAGGAAAACTTCAGGAATTCAAAATTTTTAGACAAATATATATGAGAAGAGAAGTTAAAGCCGCATCCACCGATTTTTATTAGGAAACATGATTGAAAAGTGAATTGATTTTTACATGTCAGTCTGAAGCACAATCAAAGGTAAAATTCTTATGTTTGAAAAAAAAAAAAAACCAACATATGATCTTTTTTTTTTTGTTTTTGTATTTCATGCGATCTTCATTTCATTCCAGGTCCGTAGTTTCTAGGCATTAATCTGTCGTGTTTCTGTTCACCTGGAGAATTTACTTGAAGAGCAGAGATCAATTTACGCGTTACATGAGTGAATCCACTGATTCAATCTATATAACGCTCTGCTAAGATCGAAAGTAATAGTAAAGTATTAATAGAGAGATTTTATAGGAAAAGGTTCTGTTTAAAAAAGTTTCGAAACTTCTTTGAGAAAAAAAATCTTAATATTTCGTAACCCACGCGTACATTTACATGTACAATAGTACAGTCGATCTTGTTCAATATTCTGTGTGAGTTGAAAGTTAAAAAAAAAAACTAATGCTTTTATTATATATTTTGTTTTTGGAAAGAAAAAGCCTGTCTGTATATGAGAACGGTAAGTGAGTTTGAAAACGGATTAACTATAAAGAAAAATCTTCTATATGTTGTATATATGTATGAGTTTTCTTATTCAGAAAATATATTCAATAAGAATTAATGGCAGACTTTTCAGCTTATGATTCTGGCCAACTAACTAAAGCTTCATATTTCATGGATTTTACGTGCTAAACAACAATAACAACAACAGCAACAACAAACACCTTTCATTACACACATATACTGTTTTGTATACAAATACATGGACATGGACATGGACATCATCATCATCATCATCATCATCATCATCACATCGAATCCAATCCAATCCAATCCAATCGTCATTTCGCAAACGAAATCGCACATTCCAGCTTATGATTGCGCGAATTGTAATAAAACTCGTGACTTTAGCTTGAGGCCGAATTCCAATATGGGTCAAAAAACATTACATACGTACAACCAAATGCAATGACATCAAAAAAAAGCCAATGACTTGCAATAATAGCAATAATAACAAAACAACAACAACAATAATAATAATGAAACTAGATGCGTTACAAACGTATATACGTGTGAATGTAAGTAAAACACTTACAACGGGGGCATAGCCCATGCAGTAAAAATTTGTGTTTATCTATTTTGAATACGAGTTGTTCATATCTATTCATGTATGTATGTATGTATGCATGTATGTATATTTGGTGCTGTTGATGATGCCGCTAAAGACTACACCAGCGCTATAATAAGCATCACTGACGTTATAATTGTACATATGTAGCAAGATACATGAAATTTATATATATACGAACGCATGTCCGCTGAAAAACAAAACGAGAAACAAGCAACAACAACAACAACAAGAACAACATTAATAATAACAACTGCAACTACAATAACAAGAACAACGACAATAACAATAACAACAACAACAGCAATAATAACAAACATCATCAACAACGTCTACTACTACAACAACAACAACAACAATAAAAACAATCACTAAAGCATCAGCCGCTGCGACAGCACTTGTAATAACAAATATGTGCACAAAAATAAAAATTAAACAAAACTGTAATGCATCTGTGTAATGCATTCTCATTGCATAAAAGCCTGGTTTTGTTTCATTTCTTCGTTTTAGTACGCTTTTGTTATTTAATAAAAAAAAAAAAAAAAGACGAAAAACAACGACAACAACAAGAGAATATTTTTATTTTGTTCTTTCCGTAAAAAAAAAAAAAAAAAAAGACGAAAAACAACGACAACAACAAGAGAATATTTTTATTTTGTTCTTTCCGTTACAGACTTTACACCCGCAATGCATTGCATTGCATTACATTCAAGTAACTTTTTACTTTAGCGCTCATCACATATACACACACACATGCACATACATATATACATACACCTAAGCTTACATATTCCTGATGCTATGTAAAAACAAGCGCACGCATACGTATATACC
>KK351207.1:196244-255872 GCA_000671755.1 Glossina brevipalpis
CCCCCCCCCCCCCCCCCCCCACCACTACAAACACACACACACACACGCCCAAACATTCAAACACACACCAGCACAATATAGATGTGAAAGGCTCCTCTTATAAAACCAATGATTATATAAACTTCACACACAGAATTTTACGGGCAAATAATAAACACTTACTTACATACATGCAAAGATAATTTTCACACATGTGTGTATTTGTAAATATTTTCTACAAGCATACATACATACATACGTCCATTCTTATGTAAAAATATGAATATTTGTATACAACACAACAATTGGCTTTTTTTTTCTATTAAAATGTGCATGCATACATACGTACACACACAGACACTCGCGTATGGATAAAGGCATACATAAAGACATACTTTAGTTGTGAATTTGTTTTAATGCAAGATTAAGAATTCTTTCTCTCTCTCTCTCTCTATATATATATACATATATATATATATATAATGCAAACGTATATATATATATATATATATATATATATATATATATATATATATATATAATACAAACGTATAAAGAAGAAGAAGAAAAACAAGCGAAAACGTGATGAAGAACAAAATATTTATAGCGCACGATACACTGTGAAAAATATTATTTTGTATACAAAAATGGAAAAAAAAATTCCTAACAATTACACACATACATGAGGGATCGGTTGTTAAGGGAGCCAGTTCTTAACGAAATTTGATTTTTTTTCCCTCAATTAATATCTATTGTACCATTGTGTGTTTGTGTGTTTACACAGAAATATCTAAATCTTCCAATTTACCAAAAGCACAATAACTTTAATCAGATTAGCGGGCGAATTGATTAGCAGACGTTGCCCCGGTCTTTTTTTTTTATTAACTATCTACCTCCACTGCACAGTGAAAACACTCAAATATTATATTATGGTCACGCGTGAGAATTCACATTTTTACCTTGGTTAACTGTAGTAATTTTACTTTTAAACGATCAAAAAAACAAAAAAAAAATAAGTTCAAGTAATTTTCAATTTTCGTTTCTAAAATCTTCGCTAATTAATTCATCATTAAATGGTGGATTGATTTTAATTAGTTGCAACAGTGAACAAAGTGAACAGTTATTAATGAAACTGTCAACATGATTTCAAGAAAAATGCAGAGTAAAGATGACCCTCGATGAAAAGGTCTTATACATATAGATTTACTCTGTATAAGACCGAATCGCAAAATCAATCTTGGAACCTCTATCGTCTCTTGTTTCTATCGTCGTCTGTAGAAATTAACATTTTCGTGTAAATCCCCTCCACCCCCAATGACAGTGATCTAGTTTTATTGTACTCTATAAGGAGGACTTGTTGTATGTGGTTCTCGTATAAGAATGCATTGCAATCAATTGTCTGAATCATCAAAAAGGTCTAAAGGTATTAAAGAGATAGGCTGGTGTTCTCATCAGAGGGTACATATATAAGAGAGATCCTCTATCCAGAGGAATAAGAATTATCCCCTTGCATATTATTGAGTATCATGGCATCATTACATACCCCGCCGTCCGGGCCATAACCTAACTTTCTCTACATTTATTGATCTCGAAAATAGTTCTAAACTTCAACAACTATAGCAGACAAAGCTAAAAAAAAAAAAAATTAAAAATAAATAAATGAAAAAACTACTGTATGTTTCTCGCTACAAACTTAAAAAATAAGCGTACGAAAATTTTACGGAACTTATGAAAATTTCTTAAAGAATAATTTTATTTAAAAATTTGAAAAATTTTGATTTTGTACGGAACCCTTTTGTTAATTATTTATCTCATTATAGTAGTTTTTATCATATATAATATAAATAATCACTCTCAATAAGTTCGTAGGGTGATATTTATACATGTGGCCACCAATTAATGCACCAACGTTGAAATCAAAACTCGCTAAATTTCATGACATTCGGATCTTTAGTTTGCAAATTACAGTTGCTGTAGTGCTTAAGTGGAGCTACTTTTATAAACTTTTCAAAACAAATCCGAAAAATAATCTGAACTTCATGCTAAACTTTATTGATTTTTAATTGAACAAAAAAATACCATTTAAAGCACGATTCGGCTTAAAAAGTGTTCTGACAACACTTCTCCATTGAAAACAATAATTTGTCAGTGATATAATTCAAACCAGTGGTAATTTTAAACGAGATCCTAAGGACATGATTAATGGTGATCGCTCTGATCGCCCGACAGTTCGGCGGTTATTTCAGAAAACGTAAAAAAAGTTTATAAAATTGTTTTGGACGATCAAAAAGAGGAGTTGCGTTAGATAGATGTGACAATGGGTGAAACCCGGATTCATTATTGCACCACCCGAGTCAAATTTAAAGTTAGCAACCGAGCGCAAAGGGCAACCCGCAGCAAACGCTCTTCAAAGCGACCAAAAACTTAAAAGTTAGTGGGGAAGGTTACGATATGCGTGGAATGAAGATTCAATAGTGAATATTACGTAAGATGATTAGTGCATTCTAACAATGTCAAATGAAAAAGAGAAAGAAGAACAAAATGCTCTGCCACCAAGACAAGATGGCAAAAAGGCAAATGCAAAAAAAAAATTAACTATCCTATGAACTTATTGAGTGATATCTTATAATGTTATGGACACAAAGAGAACTAGGAAATAAAAAGATTAACTATCCTACGAACTTATTGAGTGATATCTTATAATGTTATGGACACAAAGAGAACTAGAATTTTTCTTCTTTTTTCTCTAAAGTTAAACAACCGTAGAGTAGAGTCAGTGAGTATCTAAGCAGATTTGTGGTCACTATTGTGTGTAATCAAAGGATAACAATAATCTGCCGTTTAAAATCAATTTTTTCCAAACGTTAAAAGTCTCATAAGTCATATAAACGAAAGCAAGCAACAACACAACTAGTATGTAGTATAGCTGTGTTCTCAAATGCAAAACAAACAAAAAAAGAGAGGTCCGATAAATATAATAATAATAATAACTTCTTTCCAAATGTCTTTTACATAAATTTATTTTTTCCACAATTTCACTTTATTGCAAACTCTATTAAATATTTAAGGCAAGTGGCTGTTTTTTTTTCCTGATTTGCATAATTCATCACAGTCTACACACTCTGGCTGACTTTGTTGGTTAACTATAGGTTTTATTGCAGAGAATCAGAAGTTCCCAACAATAATATTTCTAACACGAGTCAGGTGTATTCTTTGAAAGTGTTTTTGGTTCTTTTTTTTTTTTTTTTTAATCTGAATATAACTTTTGGGATAAAACTTTTTAGTATAAAATTTTCAAAAACGTCTTTTTTGTGTTTGTTTTTTTTTTTAAATATTTTTTTAATTTTTTAATTTTTAAGCAAATTATCTAGATAGTAAGAGTAGTATTTGGAAAATTAAAAAAAAAAATGTTTTTCTTTCTTTTTTTTTTTTTTCTCAAAAATCAAATGTGTCTTGAAACTTGAACTCGAATTCGAAACATTCGAAATAACTAAACTAACTAGTGTTCACGATGTGATTAAAAAGCGAAGCATAATAGACACGCGAAGTAAAGTTTGAATAATTCTGATGCAGACAAACATAGACACGTACATTTTACCATAACTAAATTCATTTCATTTCACCTCACTCACTCACTAACAACGTATGGCGAAAATGAGAAGAAAAAAATTCCATTCACATTCGGTTTCGTCGTATGGGCATTTTGTCACATATGTGACTTTCTCTAGAAAATTTTTCCCATTGTGACAAATTATAATTCAAAATAATTTAATGCACTATGTATGCATACATACGTTTATCTGTAAATATAACTTAATTGCCAATAACAAGCATTTTCGTCCGTTTGTGTTAACTTTATTCTTCTTCTTCGCTAGTAAAATACTAGTACAAGTACAAGCCTACCCGATCAGTAAACAACATATAGAACATAGAACACATAAATTATAAGCATGTCTTCTTCTTCTTCTTTCTTTGTGTTTAATAATATTAGTAATCACTGGCAAATTTTTTTGTTATAAATTTTATAAAAAACCTCAACTAATTTACTTAGATCCCTTAAGAACAACACACTGGTAAGACTTCTTGATAATTTAAATACTTGGGGGAGGTAAAAGATGATCTCGAGTTTTTTTGGGGGTTTTTTTTGCACTTTTTAAATTGCCATTTTAACTTACCTTCATTTTCGTTGCGACGTCTACGCGACATACTATTGTAATGCTGCATTTCGGATTTCTCGGTCGATTCATTTTCTTGTTTCTCGTCTTCGGTGTGCACAGGTGAAGAAGGACCTGATGAAGCACTTGCTGCCGATGATGATATTGAAGTGCTACCGCTCATAATGCCATTACCGTTGGTCATTGAAATACTGTTGCCGACGCTATCAATCGAGGCTCGTTTTACCGCGTATACATACGCTGTACTTGACGGTGACGAAAGATTATTACGTTCGTCGCCATCAATAAGATCTATGGATTTTTTGCGAGGTTTTTCCGGTGGTATTGGTGCCATACCATTCTGCTCTTCAATGGTACGTTGTTGAGCAGCAGTTACCGCTGCCGATTTGGTTGGCGGTGGTGGTGGTGGTGGTTGTTGTTGTTGTTCACATATTTTCGTAGGCGACCGTACACGTTCAGGATTTTGTTGGACTTTGACGGGACTTAAATTTTTGGGTTTAGCTGCTGGTATGGGTGGTAAGGGTGGTGATTTAACAGGACTACCAATTTTGTTACTGCTTCTCGGTTTAATTTCTGGCGGTACCGAAAAATGCCGTATAGGTGGGCTGGGAGGTTTTTCATCTTGTGTTAAATTTGTAAGAATGGCTGGACGTGAATCCGTTTGGCAAGAATTTTTCAAATTAGTTGTAGAGGAGGTGGTAGTGGTGGTGCATGTAATATTCTGTTGATTTTCTTTCATTTGTATCATTGAACTCGGTATAAGAACTGTGCCTGGACCGGTGCGTATAATATCGCAACGATTTTGATCGCTATGAGATCGTGTAGTTTTGGTTTTTGTAAAATGTGAAGTCCATTTTTTTTGTTTCTCTATCAATTCGCGTGAATTGAATTTACGTTCCGGCTTTTCAGGTTTATCACTAGTGAGTAAAGCACTTACACTCCCCGCCGCCGAAGTACCGCCTGATCTTTCGTTATCTTCTATTTTAAGTCTAGAAATATTATGCTGAAATTTTGGACTAGGTTCCATAATGAATTTTGAAGTGTTTAACGTAGGACCGCCATTAAGTTGATTACAATTATTATTCGCCAAAGAGGCGGCCACTTGACACCCAGACGGGAAGGGCGAACGTCGCTTTGGTGGCGAAACCGATCTATCTGATGAACGTGAAGACGATCGTTCCGTATGATTCAATTCACAGAGATTATCTTCACGTGATCCTGAACGTTTTACACTCAAATTCGAATTGCTTTCTACACCCAACTTTTCGAAGAGAGCCCGAGCATTATTAAACCGAGCCGAATGTGATTCAGTCCGGACCACAGTAACTGGATTTCCAGTGTTATTTGCAGCGACAGCGGCTGCAGCAGCAGCGGCGGCTGCCGCTGCAGCACTTAACTGTTCTACCGGTTGAATTTCAATGGGTTTACGTTGAAAAAGATTCGCAATCTGCGATACTTTACCAACGGCCGTAGGTTGTTGTTGCATAGCTTTCTCCATAATATTTGCGATCTGATGCTAAGAACACTAAAAACAGCAATGTTCACTTTCAAGCAATGGCAACTAGAATATATACACAAGAAGGAAAGTATAACAAATTAGGTAAAAATATAATTAAAAAAATGTAAATAAAAATCTGGTCTTACAAAGAGATTACAAGTAAATTTTTAATGTTTTTACTTAGAAAATTATTCAATTATTTTAAAAACTAATTACGTGTATGTTTTGAAAATCAATTTAATAACAAACAAAACAGAAAAAGTAAAATATTTTAATTTCATCAGCGAAATTAATATTGAAATTAAAAAAAAAAAAAAAAAAAGAAAAACAACCCGAAAATAGTTAAAAATTCAAAAACAGCTTTTTTACTGCAAAACAAAACGAAAATATAATAAATTCATAGAATAATATACAGGTGTGTTCTCATAACACACTGATAAGGGAACAGAGGGGCGAGGGGCTAGATACATAACACCACCGGCCACGATTCACAGTAAAGTAAAACAATTAAAAACACTATCTCCTATCGCATACGAAGTTTTATCAAAAAAAAAAAAAAAAAAAAAAAAAAAAAAAAAAAAACCTGAAAGTAAACTAAAATTGATTTTATATTTCGAAGAAATTTCTCAAAACATAACACTTTAAAACCGTTAAAATGATTTCATCTATACTCTATACATGCATGCTAGAGATAAAAAATGAGAAAAAATATTTTTGCAGCTTTCTTAAAACAGATCTTTTATATCCAAATCACAAGAAAATGGAAACAGATGCATCGCATGCATACTGCGTTAAACTGAACGACTTAAAAAAATAATTAGATTTTTTCACTTTAAAAAAAAAAAAATTTTTTTTTAAGTTTCAAAATTCTTTCAAGCTGAGATTTAATATACAATCTCCGCGCGTCATCTTCATTTACTTCCTTTAAGATTATATTATGGCCTATCTATCTATAATAGATTTTTTTTGATCGTATATTAATTAAGATTGCGTGGACTTGACAAAATTTTGATATCAAAATTCTGAAACAAATTTTTTTTCTCCTTAAATTACTTGTACTTAAGATAATTGGAAGTTTTTCCTTACAGGGCTTCGTAGTAAACGGCGAAATAATAAATATTTATCTAATGGACGATATTCATCATATGTATCATCCTATGTCTGTATATCTCTCTCTTCCCAAACAAAAATTGTTGCGAATGAGCCAAGCCTCCGTTCGCAACGCTTACTAGACGCCGAGCTTACAAGTACTCTTCGCACGAGCGCAAAAGTATTACTTCGTACTGTTTAAGTATAAATATTATTAGCATCACTAGGAAACTCCGTTCGTAACCTCATCATATCGAAATACTTGACTAAATCGATTCTAATGGGCATGTTTTTCTAAATAATGATTTTGCGCTTCTGTAATGTAACTTATAGTTTTCTTTTTAATTTTTATTTTTGTGATTCGAAAAATATTGTTGCTTTCAAAATATTATCCTTCCTTCTTAAGCCCTCTGAAGATCGATGTCCAGTGGCTAATTAGTAGAACAAAGTTCTCTATATACGTGTTAAGTGATATGAAAAACGATACTACGACCGACCCCCAATATAAATATTTAAGACCCTTATTCGATTAGGCCTTTTTTTTTAATTATTTTTTTTTTTTTTTTTTGCTAGAATGCCACAAATGCACTGACAAGATTAGTATACTTCCCCTTTTCCTTTTAAACTTTAAAAATATAATCAAAAGCGAGAATCAATTTTTTTTTAATTTCAGTTGATTTTGCAGAACTACTCTAAACTGAATAATAAATAAAATAAGAAACAAAAAACAAAACAAAAATTAAAGACATTAAATTGCACAACAATAAAAAAAAAAATAAAAATAGATAATTTTGCATTACAAGCAAAAACAAATTTATGATTTTTGGCGTTTTTTTTTTTTTTTTTTATTAACGAAGCCATCATCATTCTGACGTAGAATGCTTTCAAAATTATATCCATAAGTAAAGTATTGATGAATTGTAAACGTATATATAACTCCTATATGATTTAGCTATGATTAGTCTGTCTGTCTATCTTTCTTTTTGTTTTTTTTTTTCTACTGGAACAACATCTACAATCAAATTCGAGTATAAACATCAAATTGGTGTTACTGACCAACTATATAGTGTTTATATGAAAAGTTTAATATTATGAGTTTGAGAAAAAAAATCCATTCATGGATAGCCCCAAAAGATCATGAGTTCTTCCGACACGGTATCATCACATGACGAGGAAGATGGAAAAAAATGTAGAAAATGATGGAAAATATTTTGGTTGATATATAAACGGAAATATTTAGATACATTTACCAATAACATCAGTAGAGCTCTGTAAAAGAATTAACATAGATGTGAACGAACGAATTTGAGTCTGTTAAAAACGAATTTCAATCTGTTAAAAACGAATTTAACATAAATTCATTTTTCCCTGTTCATTTTATTATATCATGTGCAGCTTTGTTAAGTAAATAATTTTCAAAAAATTATTAAAAATAGTTCTGAAAAGCCAAATTTAAATTTGCTTGGCTTGTTTAAAAACTATTTTCTTACACATTCCCCTAATGTATGTGAATATCGTTAGAATTTCCTAGTTTGGACGCACTAGAGCCTCTAATTTGGCTAATTTTGTTTGATCGATTACCGTCAATATATCGATATTCAAGCATTTATTGAAAGGAATTCACTAAAGAAGCGAATTAATTTTGTATATAATTTTAAAGGTTGTTTCATGTGGATTCACATGGCGTTTACAAAAGTCTTCTAGGTATCTTAATTAGGACCGAGTAGGCTTCCAAATCCGTCAATACCTTGATACTAATTGCTTTACAGATCTATGTTCATCCTTTTCCAGAGCTCTGTTAATATTATTGGTAAATGTCTTTCCTAGTTAAATTCGAATTTGTCTTTACACCCTTTGATATATATTGTACGAATTTGAAAAAAACTGCCAGAATTTTTACAGACTCCGATTACGAAATACTGTTTAGATTCATTTGACGAAACAAATCTGTAATGCATATCGAATATAAATATAAATATATATATACATCGAAATTATGTTTCGAATATTGCAAGAAATCCCAACGAAACCGATTTATTTGAAATATTTCTTTTGTCACTAGCTACCGTGAGGAATATTCAAGATCCGCTCTAAATTGATTATGACTTTCCTTTTACTTTAAACTCTTTAAACTTAATTAACGTTTTTCATTGGTTATGTGTTTTTTTTTAACTTAAGTCGTGATCGTTCAGTTTTTATTTACATTAAAAAATGTTTTTAATTAAAATTTTTAGTGAAAGATAAAGTAAAACTTAACTAAAAGAGAGAAAAACAACAAATCATATCAAGATAACTATAAACTCTAATAAAAAAAAAAAAACTTTTAATTTATGTAGATATCAGTCATATATATATTAACGCATTCGTAATGATGGATCCATGTATATATAGAATTATATTCTGTGTCATGTGTGTATCGTATCATTAGTCTAAAGTTCTAAGAACCAAAACGATTTTTTCTCAACTCAATGCCAACAAAATTTTTTTTTTATGGTTTATTCCCGATGCCAAAAACTATTAAATTTTCTCCGCATATTAGCGTAAATTTTATACAAATTCTGCGCTTTATTATCTTATCTTTAGTTAAATATTGCATAAAAAATAATGTGATATTTTTTTTTTTTTTTGATATGCTAGATAAGCTGTACAACTGTAATACTACGTTTAAAAATAATGAAATGCTTAAAATATGTAAAAAATAATTTAATTTTAGATATCGTAGACAATAAAGTCAACGCTACGAGTAATTGATAATTAAAGATCTACAAATGTCTATGAATTTCATTCTGTATTATTTTCGTGTCCAAATTCATATTAACTATTATTAAGTGTTTGAATGTATTTTGGCCAGCGATTTCTCCAGATAAAAGTGATAAAGTAATAGAAAATACCAATGTAGATAAGGGTTGAATTCGATAATTTTGATCTTCTTCTACATAAAACACAAATTTTCTATTTAGTTTTATTGAATTATGCGATGTACACAACAGATACGCTAATCATGGAACGATCAAAATTGCATTTTCGAGTTTCATTTTCGACATTCATTTTTGAACATTCGTGATTTCAAGAAATCTACTGTCAAAGCCTATCATTAACACACTTTTAGAAGCTTATTGTAATGCTGTTCTATTATATATACCAATTGTCGGTTCCAGTTTTAACGATTTAAAAGCGATGAATTTGTGATGTCAACGATAAAAAACGGCCTGGAGAACTAAAAAAAAAAAATAAGAAGACAGTGAATTTGCAAGACTTATTGAACGAAAACCCAATTTCAATTCTCAAAGAACTTTCGAACAGCATAGCGGTTGAATGATTAATCTATACAATGTAGAAATTGTTCTCAATAAATTCATACAAACACCTAAAATAGTAAAAGCTTCATCAAGCTTCATCAATAATTTTATTATTTTCTGCCAAAATCTTTTACTTTCTCAACTTTATCAAAGCCTTAACATCCTCCTGACACTACTTTAAATAATTTCGCGATCTTCTCCGCGTTGTATTATTAGTTTTTTTTTTTTTTTTTTTAACTAATATAATATAGAGTAGAGATGTGTGCCAAGACTGCCCTTAAAGAACCTTAGGAATTACAGAAAGTTTTTCGATCTAATACTTATATTCTCCCTAATAATTTATTATGCCATAGAAGGTTCGCTTTTAAGTCGTATAAAATAAAAAAACTAAAAGAAAAAGTGCATAAGTTGTGCATAAGATTCGTATTCAACTCAATATTTTACTCAACATCTAACTCTCAGTTAAATGTATAAAACGATCGCCACACTTTATTGGTTAATTATGGTCATGTTAGTTATCCTAATAAATATTTATAACAAAATTTCAGGTCGATATTTTTTAAAGACTTTAGTTTATTGGAAATATTTCAAAATATTCTAAGTTTTTTTTTGTCTTTTCTTTCTACCTTTTTTTTGTTTTTGTTTTATAACATTTGTAAGTGTAGGTTTGAAAATAAATTGCATTCAATTTAAAATCGAAATAAAGCAAAATATGTTTAAATTCCTGATAGTTTTTTGACATCATTTATGCCCACCATTTCTGAGCAAAACAGTTAGCAACAATTTTGAATTAAAATAAGAAGAAGAAGAAAGATAGTGGTATTATGTTTCTTTCAAACTTTTCCTATAAAGCGAATATCTTGATAATTATTTATATTATGAATAATAGCCTCTGCACGCACACACACACGCGCGCACGCGTAAGTAATAATGCTTTAAATGAAGCCTACATTAATAAATGAAAAAAAAAACGAATTTTTATAAAACCTATTGATGAAAAAAATTCTCAAATTATCAATCAAAGGTCACACCGACCGGTACATGAAGTGACAGACATAATAGGATTTAGATTTAGGAAATAAAAATAAAAAATAAAAAAAATCTATATTTTAAAGATTCAGTAGTGATATGTATGCACAGCAAACTGTTGTAACACAATTAATACATTCGCCATGCTTTGGCTTGATGGACATTATCATATAATAATAGTACACCGACAGACAAGCTTTTCAATTATTTACTATTACTGGCTTCTATATTGTATAGTTCCCATGTAGAAAAATAAAAAACAAAAAAAATACAAATTTCTAGGTGCGGTATAATTATTATTATAATGGAAAGTTTTGAAAGACACTACTGTCAGTTGTTAATTATGTTTTTAATTTAAATAAAATGCATTTTCCATTACGGCGAAACAAAAAAAAACCTTACGTGTATGTACCACCACAAGACAATTAGCGTAATTGCCAAGTAACTGACAAGTTATGATAAATATTAAGATATAATTTTTTTTTTAAACGAAAACAAGTGAAAACATTATATAGACGACAAAGTTCGGTTATTTAACGCTTCACATGGATGGAGATAATAAAGAATGTGAAAGCAGGATTTTTTCTTTTTTTTTTCTTTTTTTTTGATCGTAGCTCTCTGAACATACCTTTTGCTTTAAAATTAACATGGAATACTTTTTTTAAATCTGATATCGAATAAATAAATATGTCTCCCAAAAATTGGAGGGACATTTTTGAGTTCATTTTTGTATTCAAACTTCATAAATATTTCGATTTCAATTTTTATTTTAAAAAAATATTTAAAAAAATTTCACAAACTTATAGACAAAAAACAACTCCTCACTCATGGAGTTGCAGAAGGCATAAAGCAATCTATAATAAAAGGGTGTGTCTCAAAAAGAGTGCACTATTTATATTTTGCATCATTTTTTTTTTTCAAACAAGTGGTAACTCTCAAATTGAACCGCTGTTATCTAAGGTTACTACGATTACTAAAAATGGAACGCTACACAAAAAAAGAAACGCATTATAATTGTGGAAAAAATTTTGCAGAATTTTCGACCGAGAAAGTGCACCTAATGTGTCAGCAATTCGTGGGTGGGTGGGTGGTTGGTCAAAAAATTGAAAGAAACTCGATCCATTATAGATAATAAATCTTCTTTGCGTCGACGTACCAGTCGATAAAATATTGTTGTTGTAAGCGAGTGTCACCGAAAACCTGTAAATATCAATTCGGTATTGTTCTCAACATCGTTTCCAAATTTTATGAAGCACTATACAGCGAATTTTGATGAAAAATCTCCACCTTCACCTATACAAGATTTAGCAGTTTACTCAAGAGCTCAAACCAATAAGACCATGAAATTGTGAAATTTTTGAAATAGGACACTATTCCCCTTCCCGATTCAGAGACCTTCTATACGATTATCGTATCTCAACTGGCATCAGGCTAGGACCTATTTTTTAAGTTTAATATGCTTAACATGTGTTAAGTATAGATTTTCTTAAGCGTAGTGGAGACATTGAAAATTCCGTCGAGGAGCTTGACGGACTTGCCGAGCTTAACTCCGAATCTGACGCTGATCAACATATCATAACTAATGCGTATTATTATCGTTAGATGTAACAAACGGTATAATAAGTTTAAAGTGACCCTCGCGCTCTAATGATATGAATGCATAACATTGCCGTTAATACTATATTTCATTCGGGCGAATATATGATTTTTCATGTAGGGGTTATTTCCTACACTTATTTGATTTGTAGTTAAACATGGTAAAAAAAACAAAAACAAAAACAATACAAAACAAAAATAATTTAAATCAATTTACGATAAAAATTTAAATAAATATTTTTGCTGAGATTTACTGCATCGTTGAGGTAGTCGCGATCATTTTAATGGTAAATATTTTAAATTTCTGCCATCTCACGTTTCTTATTATGGGCATTTGAAGCAGCGCTAAGTGAATTTGAATTCGTCCTTGAATTTGTTATCATTAATGTCGATGAGCTTGCATAAAATGTTTCGCTAACCAACGTTGGCCTTCTGACGTAGACTTTAAATGGAAACGTACGTTTTAGAAGTAATTACTAAAATACATAAGCAGCGCATTAATCGAAAGTAAGATTTGAGACTTTTAAATTTTTCATATTTTCTCTTTTAATTACAAACAAACTGCATGATAAATAGATTTAAAAAAAAAACATTATCAAAAGAAAGTAACGACAGAGAACATATTTTCATTATAAACTTTACCATAAAAGCTATATACAGTAAATGCCTATAATATACTCCCGAGTTTTTCTTTCTTTTCGGAAAACTTTGATTAGTAAAGTGTTTACTACGAAAAAAAAAACCTATTAATTCATTGTATAAATTTAGGCCGAAGAAACACTTTCGTCATAAAAAAATGCGTATGTGGACTAATCACACCCAGCAACAACAAAATTCGGATACATTACGTTTGTTACAAGATGAGGATACAAGATACACAATTCTAAGCAGGTGCAAGATCCCAAATTGATCGAATAATCATGTTCGTTTCATTTCATTTGATGGCCATAGCATTGGAGATTGAAAAAGACTACGATTTGCTTATAAAGTTCTAATTTACAACTCGCAGGAAATATATAAATAAAAATTTATAGAAATATTTCCTAAGTAGTTAGAATAAGAAATTATCTCGGTCGGCTTTTTTAAACATTTCCGAATACACAACACACACAGCTCTAGGCCAACTCTGTGAATTGAAGCTAAGAGCGCATCTACAAAGATTCATTTCTCTATTTTTTGGTTTTTTGCAGACGTAAGACACAAAAACAGATGGATGGACATTGTTGAGAGACCGAGCGGAATGTCTTTGTTTCTTAAGGAGTAACACCGCTGTAACAGCCTTTAAAAAAAAAGCGTATTTTGACAATTTTTTTGGAATGGAAAGAAGGGTAATGGAATAATAATATTTGAAGGGGTTATTAAGCGCATATTTACAGTATTAAAACAAAAACAAACAAAAAATGGTCTAAAGACATTTTTAACTCAAGGGGCTCTCTGTCAACTGGCTGATCGAGATCAAGTTTGCATTGAACTGTCAGGTAAATCTTGCAGCCAAAATTTAATTCAAAGTTTACATCTACATTTGTTAAGTATAATGAGCTGCTGCTGCTGCTATTTGCCCTCCATTGTAGGTGAGATTCTACGTGAATTAATCAGCACTGAACTGAGAATATCTATCCAAGCCCGTTTCCAGTTTTCTATCTCTCTATCTATGCTAGTGGGGGCATTTCAACATGAAATTGGGTCGGAATTTTATGGTGATGGAGAATATGTGTAGCTTGTGAGATCTGCAAGATCTTTTAGTAGTAAATCTAAAAGAAAGGACATTCGTCGTATTAACAAAAGAAAGGCTACGAATCACCCAAAAATTAGTCTCAATTTGTTTACAACATTTTTTAATGCTGCAAATATCGTAACAATTTAAACACAATTATAAATATTATTATTATAATTTTTCTTTTTTAATTTAAAATATGATTGGATCGCCAATCAAATAAGTTAATAGGTTTTTAACTCGTTTGTTGTTTTCATATGGTGGTGAGAGTCGAATCTTGTTTACTCATCACCATCATTTATTCATTTTATTATATCAATACCAATTTTATCCTAACGCAACGGGTGATATGATACGATAAAACGAGTAATACGTAGAAAACGTCACAAAAGTTTCAAAGAAAAATTAAGATTTGCTCACTTATAACTTTATAAGGACATGAACGAATTTTTTTTTTAATTTTTAGTCAGACAGTTTATATTATATATGAAGAATACACGGAATAATTTGTAATATATCTCATCTTGTTTACCTAATGAGTACTAAGCAGAAAGACGTCAAAAAAGTGAACAAATTTTGTTCATTTAATCATTTATAACTTTGTGTGTGTAGATGTGGCAGATTTTTTTCATTTGTGAACACGAATAGTAGGATCGTTCATAAAATAGATTAAGGAAATTTTAGAATTCGATCTTTCATAATTCATTCAAATCACAAATTTTTGCTTTAAAAAACGAATGTTTTCAATTTACTTCTTACTGTAGACGTGTCGGTTGACAAACCTACCTGCAAATTTGGAGCATCGATATTTTAATTTTTGCGATAAGGAGAGTGTCAACAATACGCCTTTACACAGACGGACGGACGGACAGACATGGTTAGACCCATTCAGTATTTAATGCTTTGATTAAGAATACATATGTAGAAGATTCCTTTTGAAACTTGTTGCGAATATTACGACAAAATAAATACACCCCTATCCTTGGGTGTTGGGCAAAAAATATAAATAAAAATTTCTCAGCGAATCGTAATCCAAAGTTGAATCTTATATAGATTTGACTTTTTTTTTTAGATCAAATAAAAATCTAGGTCAAGCAGCCTATTTATTCAAATTATTATGGATACACCAGACACAGTTCCACAGTTCCAAACAACACGAAATTAACGACGAATTGTACCCATCATTCAATACGGATTAGTCTTGCTGTCACGACACCGAGGCGTCTTTTCAAACGTTACAATTCAATTAATCAAGTTACCATGTGTATTCACACTATAGTTCGCGATATAAAATCGGTTTCATTATATCCAGTTAAATTGGCATTAAATAATGTAAGCGCATCAGAGTCACAGCATCAATCAAAAACAAAAAAAAAAAACAAAATACGTTTACGATACAATAACTAATGTCACTGCGTACGTGTATCTGCTTGGCTCTGCGTATGTTTGTGTGTGTGTCATCCAAATTAAATGGTTTCAAACTCAATGTCACTTAAAAGACCAAATAAATCAAAACGTCAAACTTTCGCTTCGCAAAATAGTAAAAATGTGAAAAAAAATCAAAAAAAACAAATGAAAAATTGTGTACAAAGATATCACAACTTAAACTCATGTGCTCGTACATGTATATACCTACAAATATGTGGGGAGAGAGAGAGAGAGAGAGAGAGAGAGAGTGAGCGAGAGAGGGAGAGAAAAAGACAAAGAGAAAAGCAAAACTACCAGGGAGTTATAATCAGCAATCAGTAGATATCCGGTTTTTTTAATTTTAAAAATTTTGACAATAAATGATTTTTTCCTCTTCTTTTTAATGCAAAATCGATGAAAAATAATGTCGCCCTGATAAACACAGAGAGGTAAGATATATTTACATATTAAAAATATGTTTTCTTAATACTGGCAAAAAGTCTTTAAAAAATCATGCGATTATTACTAGAGCACAAGATGTGAGAAATGCTTTACATATACATATACAAACAGAACAAAGAAGAAGAAGAAGTAGAAGAAGAAAATATATTTACATATTAAAAATATGTTTTCTTAATACTGGCAAAAAGTCTTTAAAAAATCATGCGATTATTACTAGAGCACAAGATGTGAGAAATGCTTTACATATACATATACAAACAGAACAAAGAAGAAGAAGAAGTAGAAGAAGAAAATATATTTACATATTAAAAATGCTTCCTCAATACCGGCAACATCCCTAAAAGAAACCATGCGATTATTATTAGAACAAGATGTGATCTTTTTAGCATCTTTTTCCAAGCAATGAGAGATACAGTGGCATCACGTAAGCAAATTTAACTGGAGATAGTTTCTTGTGCGCCCTGCTATTACGTCAAATCCAGAGACTGCTAAGTAGGTGTCTTTTGAAACAAATTTGCATTAGTATTGAGTATATATCAATAGGAAATACTACCACCAACTCTTTCAAAGTTGCATTTGTAAGAAAAAACAGCTGTGAAAGGCAAACACACACACAAAATTAGATGTATTGTTCAACTTTTGCAATTAAAATTTGTGAATTTTGTTATGCATAATATGTGTATATATATATTTATATATAAATATAAGAAATAAAATATATTTATGTATAAAAAACAAGAAATTTATTTTATTTTATTGTTTATGCAAAACAAACAAACGTCAATTTATCTCTCAATTTTTACGATTCTCTCGTTATATTGAAAAAAATGTCCTCTACTCTATTGCAAACTTAAGAGATTCTGTTACACGATTCCAATTAAATTTATTATCTCCCATCGCCCTTCACTGAATTTCCGGTAGATACTCAGGTTACATGATGACATCCCAAGACAAAGCAGAAGAAGAAGAAGGAGAAGAAGAAGAAGAGAAACAAAATTAACATTAAATTGTCTAAGTGTTATTAAATTCTTGTAAAAAAAATGCCACTCTAGCTTACAATGATCGGTTCTAAGGAGAAAAACAATTCAGAATTCGGAATTTTTGGCAAAGTTGCTCTTCACTTTCTGTGTAAATGTATGCGAAATGAAACATTGCAACATTAACGCACAAAAAAAAACAAACTCATGATATCTCCTATGACTGCTCATATGTAAGCGTAATATGCTTTATGAGAAAGTCATCACATTATATACGCTTTTGTCGAACAACGAAACAGAAAATTATTCTACCGGATAGACAAGATTTCTTAATTGTGTGTGCTTGATTAGCCGACATTTAATTCATCGAATTTTTAAACTTAAACATTTAAATATTAAACAAAGTATTTTTTTCTATATAAACGATTAACTTTTCGTATTCAACACAGCAAAATGATCGTTCATACCGATTTTCTGCTTTCTTCGCTGATTGTGTTCATATATATCGGCTAAGAGATCTTCAAATAAATGTTTAAATGTTCATTCAAAATTTAAATGTTATGCAATTTGTTCAGAAAAGAAAGAAAATCCAGGACGAGACATTTGACATTGAGTTCCGAGTTATTATTATGAAAGGAACACTAAGGAATAATGGGATTACATATGATTACGTCATATAAAGAAGAGAATGTTGATTATTCGAACGAAATCATTCTTAGCGACGAGGTTCGCCTTCTCTTGTTCATGGCTTCCTTAATTGACTAAATTGTTATAGAATTTAGAAATATAACGTTTCTATATTTGGTGTAGATTTTGACCTGGTGGCATTATTAGATGAATCTTCACTGAAAATGCCTCTGATCAGGACGATTAAATTTTCTATATCGAATGCTACCGATGCAGACCACATACAACGAAACTAAGCTGCCACATCCCGTTTAACCCGAAGAACACTTCTTACAATACAAAATAAAATCGATTTCAATACAATTTTTACTTGCGCTTTTATTACAAGATGATCCCTCCCACTTTTTGGGTTAATTTTGATTAGTAATACTTTTTTGTAATGATTTTTTAACTTTTTTTTTTATGATTTCATTACTTGCACAGCAAAACATTTTAGTAGTTTCATAGTATTATATAATATCGTAAACAAAATGGTCCTGATTGGATTGTCATTCAACCAAATAAAAAAAAGAAAAAGAACAACAACGCCAGATGTCTTAGTTTTTACCCAGCAAACACAATTTCGAATAATACAAGAGCTATAGCTAAGTTCACTCTATTTTAAACTTTGATGTTTTATAGGAGAACACCCGTTAAAAGTCAAGTCCATCTGTTAATTTATTTATATATAAAAACAGCAGCTTCTACTAACAACAGATGGGCAGGTAGGTAAACAGTTAATTTACAAACGTAGTCGTATCAAAAAACCACCTATAGATTTGTGTGTTCTTTCCCTTTAGAAATATAATCACAGACATAAATCTGTTAATGCCAGCCTGTCTGGAGAAGCAACACAAACACAAAGTAACGGCGCATAAGATGAATAATCGAGATAATTGGAACTCTATGGACAATAGATAGATACATGAGGACGAACACGAACACGATCAAAAGCATAAAGCAATAAACCTATCAATATTTAGAGCTCAGAGAAGATTTTTTTTTTTTATTAGTAACGAAGAATTTTATTTCTCTCATCAGCCGGCCTATATAGTACACCAGATTTGCAGTGAGTGTTACGAGAGTATTAATTCATATAGACAAAAAGGAACTGGTATTTGCCGCGAATTTATTTCCGCTCACGTCTCTCGCAACCTTTTTCGTTTCATTAAACAAATAATCTTTCACAAATCTGGCCGTGAGCTATTGGGTTTTACCCCAAGCATAAGGATGAAATTCGATCCGTTACAATTACAATCAATACAACACCTGAACGATATACGACAACTGAGTATATATTTTATTCGTTTATTTATTAACTCTTTTTTTTTTTTTTTGTTTTCTTTTTTTGAAATTTTATTCTATACGACTTACCTGTTAAGAGGTTTCTATATAGAACACGAAATACTGATGGAATTTTGTCTTTTATCTGCTTCTACATGTATGCGCCCAGAGCTTACTATTATACTATAGTAGTAATGGAATGTTGCTGCTGTTATTGCAATTGTTGTTACTGTTTTAAGTTTCTTTGTTGTTTACTCGTGCATACTCGTATAAAAAAAGTACTTTTTTCTACTTTTTTAGTTTTGTTTTTTATCTCATTTGTCAGTTGAGGACAGAACAAAGAATTTATTTATTTCTTATTTATTTATTTATTTTTCGTTTTTTTTTTTTCTTGTAAGTATGCAAATATGCAGTTGTATGGGTAGATGTATTTGTGAATTGTAAATAGAGAACAACAAATGTTTACAATTAATTTTGTTATTGCTGATGTTATAGTTGTTGTTGTTATTGTTGTTGATGCTGCTGCTGTAGTTGTTATTGTTGTTGATTTCGACGTTGTTGCATATTTAATCTTGGTCTACTTGTTTGATATTCATGTGTTTTGCTGTTGTTCTTGTTGTTGTTGTTGTTTTATCGCAGCAGCTACCATAACAATGTAATTGAAACTAAGAGTAGAGTTGTTGTAGCTATATTGCAGCATTTTGTCAATGCTCGGTCGTTCGGATCAGATGGTTGCTTAGCTAGTTACCAGACATTTGTTGAACTCATTTTGAAAAGTTTTTTCTCTTGTTTTCTTGATCTAATTCTTGTAGAGCTTTTTAGATTCGCATTTCTGCAGCTGTGTTTGGTTAATTTTTTTTTTTTTTTTGTCTTGATAACTTTCAAAAAGCTTCGGTCCGTCAATAAAATTGTTCAAAGAAAATTAAAGGAAATATTTTCATTCCTTTTTATTTTTTTTTTTGTATGATTTTTGTAAATGAGATCTGTAAAGAAATAAAGCAAGAAAAATCCCTTAATTAATTCCTTACATTAAAATGCAAAATTTCTAAAATAAAAAAAAGAAAAATTTCTCTATAAAAAAAAAAGAAAAAAATTAACGCCACTTCCCATCGAATTTGCACGACACGGGGTGTCTGTCTTTAGATCGTATACATAAATTATAACATTTGTTCACTTCTTTTTCGCCTTCTAACAGGCAACATCTGACATGTTACATTGTTATCTTAATTAGTGTACAATTATATAGATACAACACATCGCACATCTAATCTAATCTGTATGAAGGGAGACTAAAAGAAAAACAAAATTTTATAACAAAAAAAAATTATATTTAATTCAAACCGCATCTTGATACACCTACTTAACTTGCTTAATTTTCTTCTTCTTCTTGTTCTTCTTTTTGAAAAATGTTTAAAAGCACTGCAATCAAATCGATAAATCTCTCTAACTTTAGATTCGATACTTTTGATAAGATCTTGTTATCACATATAGTTAGTATTGTAACGGATGGAACGAGGCACACAAACAAACAGATTTTGCTTAATACGGTTCCGCGGTCTACGATCATACAGTCTATGTACAGTTTATACGATGAGATTCGATACTTATTTCTATGCCTTAAAAACTGAAAAAGTCTAACATAGTTAATAAATATTTCGTAAAGATAAACTTATATTCGGCGAACAAAAGCATGATATAAAAACCGCATAAAAAGATCATGATGTGCACGAAGTACCTATATATGTTGCTATTTTATACATATTTCCATGCTTTACAAAGCGTGTTTCCACTAACACATCTAAGACAACTAATTTTCTTTGTACAAAAATCGTATTAAAAAAAAAAAATCTTATGCTTGAATTCAGATCTAAGTACATTCTCGATTTTTCTCTTGATGGAAATAGTTATGCTTCTATAAAGCTAAGTTCAAATAATTCCACAAGACTTGTCAAAATTTACTAAAATCATTAAAAAAAAAAAAGTAAAAAAACAGAAAAATATTATTTAAATATAAACCGTGTAAAAAAAGTAACGTAAACCAGAATGTATACTTTGGATTACAAATATAGTAACAATACCTTAGACACAAGATATAAACAGATCTCTAACAAGAACAATGTGAATATGAACTAAAAATAATGGACAACAGCACAAGAACGTAATAACATGTATATAGAAAAGATTGTTATAGAGATGTAATAATAAAGTACGAGACAACTGTCTGGTTCGTCGAATTTTGTTGATTATAAGTTAGTAAACCTTGCAAGAGAATTAACTGATTTTTCAAGTTAATTTGGATGACAAAAAAGCTGAAGATTCTCAAAAAAACAATGCGCTTTTAGATAAGATAAGATAACATGTAAGTATGTATGTATGTGTTTATAAAAAGCTTACAATAAAGATATAAATTTAACAACAACAAAAAAATATTAAAAAAATAGAAAAATAATATATAAAAATACATCTGTATATCTACATATACATACATACATACATACATACATACATACATATATATATATATATATATATATATATATATATTTATATATTTATATATTAATTATTTAAACTATGCGTAGTCGAAGGCATTACAAACAGTTGCAAAATTTTAATGTGTCGCCTCATGTGGTGAATATAAAGAAACAATTACAAACATGTATAATCATTTAAATTATCGCATAACATTTAAAACAAAAAAAAAAAAAAAGTAGAAAGATCGTAAACAAACACGCAGCCATAGAGGTAGTTAAACAGGCATTCCCTCTTAATTAGCCTTCGGCATACAAAGTGAAGTGTTAAAGTATCTAAATTGTAACCCGCATACATGGCATGTGTGTGTATCGTGCGTACATGCGATAATTTCCGCATATAAACATTTAGAAAACACCTTCCGTTAAATTATTTTACCTTTTTATTGCATACGTACGTACACTTTTCGAAAGACTATTGTGTTGCATACATTCATTCAATTCATCGTTTCTTTTGTAACATCGTTCCAAAAAATGCCCATAATATCTCGAAGGATCTAAGAGAAGCTGAAAAAAATGTACCACCAACAAAATGATGGATTTTACTGATAATTAATTTTAAAAAAAATCTAAATTATGCTTTAACGAGTACTCAAAATTCGTCCTCCTCGACATAATAGCATCTCATGTTTTCTTCTTTTCTTTTATGAATATTTAATGTAATTACACAAGAAGGGTTTAATGTTATATGACTTTAAATAAATCTTTTGGTTATTTTTTTTTATTTTTTTAATAATAATCAATCATTTTAACCCAACCCGCTAGCCATGTTCTTGTAATCATTTCAACAGCACGGGGGAAGCAATTAATTATTTAAATGTAAATAAAAATTGCTGTGACATGACGCAACAACAACAAACAAACAACTACAACGGCAATAATAATGAATATAAAAATAAAAATTTAAAAAAGAAAAACAAAAACACAATCAGCAACTAATGTTTATCGGATACACTGCCAACTAAACCACTGCCTGGAAAGCTCATTGCGTAAAAGAAAAAATTTCCATGTGAGAGGTTTTTTTTTCTTTTTTCTTTTATTGATTCACACGTCCAGGGAAGCTATCAGTTTTTCTCTTAAGCTTCGATCTATTTGAAATACTTAATGTACTTTAGATATTTACTTACATCACTCGGCGGCTCGGCGGACAAATAGTCAATAAAGCATAAATAACAATAAATAAAAGCCGCCTTCTACTGACTGTCAAGTTTATGATGCAGTAAAGTGTTAATTTGTTAAGGAGTATACGAAATAATAACTGCGAGATTAGAGGTAACATAACTATAAAGTGCACGTATGATAGTGTTTTGCAAAAGTCTTGCAAAAAAAAAAAAAAAAAAAAAAAAAANTATATTTTATTCGTTTATTTATTAACTCTTTTTTTTTTTTTTTTTTTTCTTTTTTTGAAATTTTATTCTATACGACTTACCTGTTAAGAGGTTTCTATATAGAACACGAAATACTGATGGAATTTTGTCTTTTATCTGCTTCTACATGTATGCGCCCAGAGCTTACTATTATACTATAGTAGTAATGGAATGTTGCTGCTGTTATTGCAATTGTTGTTACTGTTTTAAGTTTCTTTGTTGTTTACTCGTGCATACTCGTATAAAAAAAGTACTTTTTTCTACTTTTTTAGTTTTGTTTTTTATCTCATTTGTCAGTTGAGGACAGAACAAAGAATTTATTTATTTCTTATTTATTTATTTATTTTTCGTTTTTTTTTTTTCTTGTAAGTATGCAAATATGCAGTTGTATGGGTAGATGTATTTGTGAATTGTAAATAGAGAACAACAAATGTTTACAATTAATTTTGTTATTGCTGATGTTATAGTTGTTGTTGTTATTGTTGTTGATGCTGCTGCTGTAGTTGTTATTGTTGTTGATTTCGACGTTGTTGCATATTTAATCTTGGTCTACTTGTTTGATATTCATGTGTTTTGCTGTTGTTCTTGTTGTTGTTGTTGTTTTATCGCAGCAGCTACCATAACAATGTAATTGAAACTAAGAGTAGAGTTGTTGTAGCTATATTGCAGCATTTTGTCAATGCTCGGTCGTTCGGATCAGATGGTTGCTTAGCTAGTTACCAGACATTTGTTGAACTCATTTTGAAAAGTTTTTTCTCTTGTTTTCTTGATCTAATTCTTGTAGAGCTTTTTAGATTCGCATTTCTGCAGCTGTGTTTGGTTAATTTTTTTTTTTTTTTTGTCTTGATAACTTTCAAAAAGCTTCGGTCCGTCAATAAAATTGTTCAAAGAAAATTAAAGGAAATATTTTCATTCCTTTTTATTTTTTTTTTTGTATGATTTTTGTAAATGAGATCTGTAAAGAAATAAAGCAAGAAAAATCCCTTAATTAATTCCTTACATTAAAATGCAAAATTTCTAAAATAAAAAAAAGAAAAATTTCTCTATAAAAAAAAAAGAAAAAAATTAACGCCACTTCCCATCGAATTTGCACGACACGGGGTGTCTGTCTTTAGATCGTATACATAAATTATAACATTTGTTCACTTCTTTTTCGCCTTCTAACAGGCAACATCTGACATGTTACATTGTTATCTTAATTAGTGTACAATTATATAGATACAACACATCGCACATCTAATCTAATCTGTATGAAGGGAGACTAAAAGAAAAACAAAATTTTATAACAAAAAAAAATTATATTTAATTCAAACCGCATCTTGATACACCTACTTAACTTGCTTAATTTTCTTCTTCTTCTTGTTCTTCTTTTTGAAAAATGTTTAAAAGCACTGCAATCAAATCGATAAATCTCTCTAACTTTAGATTCGATACTTTTGATAAGATCTTGTTATCACATATAGTTAGTATTGTAACGGATGGAACGAGGCACACAAACAAACAGATTTTGCTTAATACGGTTCCGCGGTCTACGATCATACAGTCTATGTACAGTTTATACGATGAGATTCGATACTTATTTCTATGCCTTAAAAACTGAAAAAGTCTAACATAGTTAATAAATATTTCGTAAAGATAAACTTATATTCGGCGAACAAAAGCATGATATAAAAACCGCATAAAAAGATCATGATGTGCACGAAGTACCTATATATGTTGCTATTTTATACATATTTCCATGCTTTACAAAGCGTGTTTCCACTAACACATCTAAGACAACTAATTTTCTTTGTACAAAAATCGTATTAAAAAAAAAAAATCTTATGCTTGAATTCAGATCTAAGTACATTCTCGATTTTTCTCTTGATGGAAATAGTTATGCTTCTATAAAGCTAAGTTCAAATAATTCCACAAGACTTGTCAAAATTTACTAAAATCATTAAAAAAAAAAAAGTAAAAAAACAGAAAAATATTATTTAAATATAAACCGTGTAAAAAAAGTAACGTAAACCAGAATGTATACTTTGGATTACAAATATAGTAACAATACCTTAGACACAAGATATAAACAGATCTCTAACAAGAACAATGTGAATATGAACTAAAAATAATGGACAACAGCACAAGAACGTAATAACATGTATATAGAAAAGATTGTTATAGAGATGTAATAATAAAGTACGAGACAACTGTCTGGTTCGTCGAATTTTGTTGATTATAAGTTAGTAAACCTTGCAAGAGAATTAACTGATTTTTCAAGTTAATTTGGATGACAAAAAAGCTGAAGATTCTCAAAAAAACAATGCGCTTTTAGATAAGATAAGATAACATGTAAGTATGTATGTATGTGTTTATAAAAAGCTTACAATAAAGATATAAATTTAACAACAACAAAAAAATATTAAAAAAATAGAAAAATAATATATAAAAATACATCTGTATATCTACATATACATACATACATACATACATACATACATACATATATATATATATATATATATATATATATATATTTATATATTTATATATTAATTATTTAAACTATGCGTAGTCGAAGGCATTACAAACAGTTGCAAAATTTTAATGTGTCGCCTCATGTGGTGAATATAAAGAAACAATTACAAACATGTATAATCATTTAAATTATCGCATAACATTTAAAACAAAAAAAAAAAAAAAGTAGAAAGATCGTAAACAAACACGCAGCCATAGAGGTAGTTAAACAGGCATTCCCTCTTAATTAGCCTTCGGCATACAAAGTGAAGTGTTAAAGTATCTAAATTGTAACCCGCATACATGGCATGTGTGTGTATCGTGCGTACATGCGATAATTTCCGCATATAAACATTTAGAAAACACCTTCCGTTAAATTATTTTACCTTTTTATTGCATACGTACGTACACTTTTCGAAAGACTATTGTGTTGCATACATTCATTCAATTCATCGTTTCTTTTGTAACATCGTTCCAAAAAATGCCCATAATATCTCGAAGGATCTAAGAGAAGCTGAAAAAAATGTACCACCAACAAAATGATGGATTTTACTGATAATTAATTTTAAAAAAAATCTAAATTATGCTTTAACGAGTACTCAAAATTCGTCCTCCTCGACATAATAGCATCTCATGTTTTCTTCTTTTCTTTTATGAATATTTAATGTAATTACACAAGAAGGGTT
Source organism: Glossina brevipalpis (assembly GCA_000671755.1). NCBI lineage: Eukaryota > Metazoa > Arthropoda > Insecta > Diptera > Glossinidae > Glossina > Glossina brevipalpis. Next base: position 222,500 of record KK351207.1, read on the forward strand.
TAATGTTATATGACTTTAAATAAATCTTTTGGTTATTTTTTTTTATTTTTTTAATAATAATCAATCATTTTAACCCAACCCGCTAGCCATGTTCTTGTAATCATTTCAACAGCACGGGGGAAGCAATTAATTATTTAAATGTAAATAAAAATTGCTGTGACATGACGCAACAACAACAAACAAACAACTACAACGGCAATAATAATGAATATAAAAATAAAAATTTAAAAAAGAAAAACAAAAACACAATCAGCAACTAATGTTTATCGGATACACTGCCAACTAAACCACTGCCTGGAAAGCTCATTGCGTAAAAGAAAAAATTTCCATGTGAGAGGTTTTTTTTTCTTTTTTCTTTTATTGATTCACACGTCCAGGGAAGCTATCAGTTTTTCTCTTAAGCTTCGATCTATTTGAAATACTTAATGTACTTTAGATATTTACTTACATCACTCGGCGGCTCGGCGGACAAATAGTCAATAAAGCATAAATAACAATAAATAAAAGCCGCCTTCTACTGACTGTCAAGTTTATGATGCAGTAAAGTGTTAATTTGTTAAGGAGTATACGAAATAATAACTGCGAGATTAGAGGTAACATAACTATAAAGTGCACGTATGATAGTGTTTTGCAAAAGTCTTGCAAAAAAAAAAAAAAAAAAAAAAACAAAACAAAAAACAAAAAACGCTACGAAATGTATGCGCATTTGCACACAAGTCCACATACAATACAAGTCCACACACATTATTTACAAATGTATACAATGCTTCCTATGCTTATGGGGTAAAATTTTTCCAATTCTTTTGTTTTAATTGAAATTTTTTTGTTTTTTCATTTTTCAAAATCAAAAGGAAACGTTATGTGATTAAGAAATACTTGAAATCTTTAAGATTTTTTTGTGAATTGTTTTGACATCAATCACATTTTTGCCTGATACATTAGCCATAAACTATATTAAGCTTAATGTTAATTTAACCGATGTTTGTTTGGCTGTGCGTTTTTTTTTTTAAAGTAGATTGTTTTGGGAAATTAAGTTTGAAATCTTTCAAGTTTAGGTTTAGATATGCAATTTATTTATGTATATGTGAGTTCGTTTATAAGCTGAAAAATGTGGCGAGAAAAAGCATTTTCGATATTATCAGAGACGAACAAGCTATAGGTGGACTTAGAAACAATTAAGTGAGGAGAACACTGTAAATGTAAAAAAAACATGTTTTACTTCCTTTGTTGCCTTCAATACGATCTCTTAAATATTTAAGAGAAACAACAAAACAAAGAACAGTTAGGGGTGTGGCAAAATATTAAATGATAAAGCAAAAATGTGAATTTCTAAACATCGCTATAATATCGTTATATCATATTATCGTAATATCGTAATATCGTTACATCGAAATGTCGTTATATGGTAATATCGTTATATCGTAATACCGTAATACCGTAATGTCGTTATATCGTAATACCGTTATAACGTAAAATCTCTATATATATATATACAAGATCTCTTAAATATTTAAGAATGAGATCAAATGACAATTGTAGTCGTGGCAAAATATTAAATGATGCAAAAATATGAATTTCTGAACGTCGCTATAATATCGTTATATCATTACATCGTAATGTCGTGGTAATATCGTTATATCTTAATACCATAATACCGTAATATCGTTATATCGTAATATCGTTATATACAAGATCTCTTAAATATTTAAGAATGATATCAAACGACAACTGCGGTTGTGGCAAAATATTAAATAATGCAAACATATAAATTTCTGAACATGGCTATGATACCGTTATATCGTAGTATCGTAATATCGTTACATCGTAATGTCGTTATATAGTTATATCTTGATGCCGTTATATCTTAATATCGTTATATCTGAATATCGTTATACCATAATACCGTAATATCGCTATATCGTGACTTCGTTATTTATATTTAAGAATGATATCAAACGACAACTGAGGGTATGGCAAAATCTTAAATGATGCAAAAATATGAATTTCTGTACATCAGTATACTAACGAGTACTATTTGTATAGTTTTTTTTTAAACAAAATTTTTTAAGACGGCAGGCATTACTGCCTCCACAGTTTTTATTCTTTTCATTTGAGTTTTTTCTATGCTTTTTTAAACGGAAATACGCTAAACACTATTTTTGTTCGAACAAATGATTTACTATCTCCTTTTTCGTGAAAACTTTAACTTTTTCATTCAAATATAATCGCCTACCTTCCAAAAATCAAAATAATGCTAAAACATCCCATGCATTTCACTAACTATGAACGTATAGATTAATATTTATTTTATTTTTTTAATTAAAATTGACTTTAGCTACACTGCATATTTTGCGAGAATGCCTCCATTGTTGCCATTTTTTAATATTCTACAAAAAAAATAGTTTTTTTTTTTTGACTTACGCTTATTGAAATTTACTTCGAAATTATATTGAAACACGCCCGCACCGATGCCTGTCTGTTGGCAATATTCCCGGCATGTTGATGCATGCAATATTTTCTACGCACCTTGCGGGAACATTTTCAAATTTGCTTCTATAGTTCCTATTATGAGACAATCTTAAATACAAGCTGACACAAGCAAGATGACCGTGAACGATAGCGAACTTTAAAAAAAAAAAAACTTGAATAATTTTCAAACACTTTTAAAGCACACACGATTACATGATTAAATGGCACGCTTTAACATACTACTGCGGACAAAAGATAATGAGACTGTATTTTTTTTCTGTTTTTATATCCGCGCAATTATGTCGACTTGTTCTTTTTTTTTTTCTGTAGATTGGTATGATAACTTTTGTGAACAACTGACATAAATTTTGGAACACGTGCTCTGTTATGTTGGCATCAGCAACTTTTTTTTTTATTTAAATAATCTTGTCGTCAACCATTTTTAGAATAACATGTTGAAGACGTGATCAAATTTTTTTCAAACAAATTATAATTTCTTATTCTGAGACATTAAAATACAAATTACAAAAGCGTTACGGTGATGAGTGTTTTAAAGTTTTGTAAATCATCTAATGAGGCTCGTGAATTAGTCGAAGACGAACCTCGTTCAGGAAGATCATCAACCTAAACCAACTGATGAAGGAATCAACAAAATCAATTGAGTAATTCAAAGAGACTTTGTAGACTTTGTTTGTATATTGAAAGGATTAAAATACAAATCATTCTGAGGCATGATTTAGACTTATATCGAAAAATTTTAAATTTGATATTTGATAATGATCTGAAATGTATAGTTTTACTGGCGATGAAACTTAGATTTGCACTTATGACCCGGAAACAGGTGAACAATCTAGTGAATATCGTGCGCTACAGGTGAAATGAAAAAAAAAACTCAAAACAAGATTGTTGGAATAAAAAAAAAGTCGCTACTACTAACCCAAAGGAACACGTGTCTCGAAATTTATCTCCTTTGCTCACAACAGTCATACCAACCTGCCAAACAATGTACACATTGAGATCATGGTGCGCAGTCTCTACTACTACTTTTCTGTTCACAGCAGTATGGAAAAGAAAGCCTAGAAAATCTTATAATCCCACCATCTGACGAGGAACAAATGAAAATTAGTAACTTTCATCAATGAAAAATTCTTATATTTCTGCTTTATTAGAAAATTGTAACATAGGCGTTCTAAAGTCTCTTAGGAATGACTGAGCGTTTACTGCTCTCATTCACTCTTTTTTTTTTTAATAATTTTTTGAATATGTCGGCAATGTCGGATGGAATCTTCTCTATGTTACGTATTGTACATTATATACTATATATATCACATATTATATATTATATTATATATTATGTCTTATATATTATATAATATATATTATGTATTATATATTATATATTATATATTGTATATTATATTATATATTATATATTGTATATTATATTATATATTATATATTATATATTATATATTGTATATTATATTATATATTATATATTATATTATATATTNTATATTATATATTATATATTATATATTATATATTATATATTATATATTATATATTATATATTATATATTATATATTATATATTATATATTATATATTATGTATTATATATTATATATTATATATTATATATTATATATTATGTATTATATATTATAGATTATATATTATATATTATATATTATATATTATATATTATTAATATAATTTTTTGTTTGTTTAATTTGAGCAATCATTTAGGGAATGCCGCCATACATGTAGACCCAATGGTGGGCAGAAAGGCTTGTAGATAGATTTGTTAGCTAAATTAATCTTAAAAAAAAACAATTACAGAATTTTGAGAAATAATTCACTTCAAATCTTTGTAAACATCGCGTGGTTGTGCGAACAGCAAAGGGTTACCCACAATTACTTGTGTCCTTATATTTGGTTGACGTCACATTTCTTCTTTACAATATCAGTTCACATTAGGACATATTGTTTACGACATTTTTTACAATTTTTTTTTTTTTTTTTTCTTTTGTATACCAAATAATAAGTGATGGATAAACAGAAAAAGTTTCGAATTAATTTATTATACGATAGCTTCTCTTACGTTTTCTTTAATTTTAAGTTTTATTTATATTCAACTAAATTCAACTGAATTTCTTTAATGATATTTTAATTACATTGTTTTTTACATATATATCCACACCACAATCGCTATACATGTAATGCGTAAGTTGTTTTCCATAATGAGCTGGGAGCTAGAGACGTCGCTCTACTATTGTTTTTTGTTGTTAATATTATTTAATTATTATGTTATACGTCCGTTCGTAATGAATTTTAACTTCAATGTCATTAAAGACTGAATTTCATTAATGCTATACAAAGACATAATAATGCTGTATGTGCTTCTTCCTTTGCAATGATTGGCTTTTTCTCTTTGACTTAGGGCGCCTTATGGTAAAGTAGCATTTTTGTGTAAGAGTGAGTGAGTGAGTGTGTGTGTACCTGTGTGGTAACCTAAGACAGTCTGAGCATTAAACTTTATTACATACGTGATCTCTAGTCGATCTTTTGTTATTTTATTTTTTTCTTTTGATATTTCATAAGCTCTGACGAAGAAAATCAGATAAAATAAAACAGACGCTTAGACTTACATGCACATGCAGCTGTTTATTTACAATTGCGTGTTTATTCAATGAAATTGATTTTTTTTCATTTTAGTTTAATCTTTTTTTTTTTGTTTTTTTTTTTTTTTTGTTTTTCTTTTCTGTATTAAAATGATTTGTTTACTATCTTAAAATAATTTTTTCAATTCGTTTGTAACGTTTACGTTAGGAATATATAGAACACCATCCATACTCTAAACTTTTATTTTTAATAAATATTCGACCAAATTTCAAATCGATAGCTATTACAGGTCGTCAATTATCAATAGCAATATGCCTTAGAAGGTTTTATTTTTATTTTATTTTTTTTTCTGTTTAATTATTTTGGATATAAATTTGGATTTCAAATTTGATTTATCGAATTGAAAGAAAAGACTGGAGAAAGTAGGTATTCAGTTAAAAAAAAAAATCTATTGAAAGATAGGATCACTATTTCTTTTATAACTCAGTTCTTAGAACTTTTCATTTAATCCAACACACAATGTCGAGTAATTTTAAGAGTATATCCCAGTCTTTGCAAAGAACTTGGCTCAATTAAATCCTCTTGGAATTTCCTGTTGATCAACGAAATATTTGCGCGATATTTTATGTCTCCGAGATTTTCTTTGATACATTTATAAGCTTTTTTATAGCCTGCTCTTTTCAAATGAGTGCTAAAGTGGTATTTCCTCTCCCAAAGTAAATGTAAATCGCATCATTAGAACAACATCGGTATTTAGAAAACAAAGATATCGGGCACGTAATAGCGCCAAAGGCCTCTCTCCTAGTTAAAAAACAGGAAGATCATCATGTAACTTGAGTCGGTTTTAAAAATTGATATTATTCTTTTGAAATGTGATTCGCAATATAGCATTAGCATCATGTAACAATATCGCTAATTTTCCAATAGAGTACGGGAAATTTTCTAATATAATGAGAGAGAATCGTAAAAAACGAGAGATAAATTGACGTTTGTTTATTTCACAGCTGTTTTTTCTTATAAGTGCAGCTTTGAAAGAGGGTCGTCTGGTAGCAAAATTTCTTCATTTATACTCAATACTAATAAAAATTTGTTCGCATCGACACTTACATAGGTGTCGGCTGATTTGATATAAGAAGAGAGAAGAGAGAAGTGACTATCGATAGTTAAATTTGCTTACATGCAGCTATAGTATCGTTTTCTATGCGACATCGTCTGAAAACCGACATTAAAAACGTTACATGAAGACCCCCCAAGTATTTGAAAAAACTAAGAGTTCATATTCCCCTTAAAACCGGTTCTTTATATATAGCATTTAATGGCAATGTTTCTTTTTTAATTGTCGATGGATCGGGATAGCATTCGCATCGAATTATTGTATGGCTTTGGTAAAATTATTTGCATCAAATCGGTTTTAATCTTGATCTAGGACCAACAACTGAATGTGTCAAGTCCCTGATTCGTATATCGTAAATATTACTACTACGCACTTGTCCCTTAGGATACGCACTGTCTAAGATAGCCATTCGAGATAATTAAGAGCCTGAATCATTATGGAGCCTATAATACGTCAAATATATACTTGTAGTGGGTATTAAATATCATACGACGTTGTGTAATATTTACTAACTAAAGCGTGATTTCTAAAAAGTGTATATATCGTGCAAAGTTTATGTATCAGATAAATGTCAGTTTCTAAGTCTAATTAACTCCATGCTGTACCGCCCGTAGTTGGAAAAATATTTAACAATTTGCTTGATGAGGTTTATGATTCGTACCTAAAATCGTTATACAAGAATTGCAATACAATAAATACAAAATTTAGAAACAGAATGATTTTGATAAATTTACTGAGACGATCGTCATTAAAAAAAAAAAAAAAAAAAAAAAAAAAAAAGTAATAATAATTGTACAAATGAGTAAAGAGTATCCAAGATTCGCTCCCAAATGAACACGGTTCTCGGCTTACAATCTGATATTAATTTTTTTTATATTTATTTATGAATTTTCTGTTATATATCAGTTCAGTTGTTGTTAGCTTTTTTTTTTTTTTGTTTGCTATGCTTATTTAAGCGGTAATTTGATGCTGAATTTTAAATGTAGGTTAAAATGTAGAGTCGCGTCACATGCTTATGTACATAGGAAATATAATGTTTGTGTAATGTGACCTACTGACACATACACACACATACACCCAAACACATTTTTATACCAATTTTATTAAGAATTTATTCTACAGATTAGTTTGAATGATACGGAAATTATTAAGAAAGATTTGTTTATCTTGGATCTTCATAGAATTTTTGCACAAATATGTTAATCCAGCCTTAATATGAATTAATGAAATTTTGATATTTAAAATGTTGCCAATGCCAATTCGCGACTTTTTTTTTGCTCTCTAAAAAATAAAACCCTTTCTTAAAACGATCCGTTAAGATAAACTCTTGAGAATCATTTCGATTTTCGCTACAAATATAGGAGTGGTTTGCGCATTGTTGTCGTAGGCAGCATATTCATAAGGTCTATTATGATCTTATTTCCGCTATTAATGACATGAAATGGATGTTCAGATAGTCATGGGTAGTATACTGCATTGATTGCTCTTACAAGGTTGAGAAGAAAACTAGTACACTTCTCACGGCGTAGTGACATATGTGTGTGTGTATATGAGAAAAAAAAATCCAAGATTGTATTACCATACATCAAGTTTATGCTTAATATTTACCTGCAATCTAATACCATCCTCCGGTCTCTATAAAATGAACACGTGTTCTCGGTATACATACACATATCTAAGCAAATTGATTTTTTTTTTATGTATTTTAATTCCGAAGCTCTGGATATTTATGCCAAGAAATAAATAAAAAAAAAATCAACTTCTCCGACTAGGCTGCCGACTGAACAAACCATTCAATTAAAACAGCAAAAACAACACAGAATGAGTTCAAAGTAAAACAAAAAACTTGATATATGAAATGTATGTGCAGCGAAACAACATATATATCTCACCAACCGTTGTCCTATCGACTAAGCGGGTAAGCGACAACAGTAAGTTGACTAAAAACTAAAAACCTGTAACGGCCTTGTACATGGTAAACGAAAACATGAACATGAACACAATCATTGGCACTACTACTGGTACTACTTGTACTACTACTACCACTACTATTATTACCACCACCACCACCATCGCCGTCGTCACCGCCACTACAACCACTACTACTATTACTACTACTAACAAATAACCAGCAACAGTTAGACAATCACCATCACAGCAGACTAGTTAATTATGGCATGAGGTGTCGTTTACCGAATGCGCAACAATAATCTATAACTTCTGACAAAAAAAAAAAATAAAAAATAAAACAAAAGCCGTTAACAACATTACTTACAAAATAGATTTAATGTCAATACGATGCAATGAATTTAAAAAAAAAAAATTTCAAAAACTATTTTTATCAAATATATGTCATTAAATTGAAATTCAATTTTCAAAAAAAAAAAAAAAAAAGTCCCAAGTTTGACTATTGTTCTATAACGGGTTTATGCTAATACGTTTTAAATTTCAAATACTTGCTAAAAATAGTTCTGAACAGAAACATTTGGGTTTTTTTCTTTTTTTTCCTCACTGGAAAGGTATTTTCATATAGATTGCCACGATATATGTTCAAGTCAAGCGAGATTTTTCCGTTTAACCGATACAAGTTTTTTATTTCTTACTCGACTCTTATTGTCTATAAAAAATTTGAAGCCTACCACCAACTACAATACGCGCATACGATACGATTGCAATAACATGTGTTGATATGTTGTTGTGGTGTCTTCGTTCAAGGCATACCGAAATAGGAGATAAATTTCTATCAATACATCTGTGCCGGTTTTACTTTAGAGTTTGATCTGAACAAAAACAAAAAGAAAAAAAAAGAACGTCGCTACATGTCTTAAAGTCGTCTTAACTTTTACTAAATAGAATGAATATAACGGAGACAATTAAATGCGATGAGGAGCTTATTAATCCCAGAATGAATTTCATCACTTCATCATGATAATTTCGTAACACGTATTCTACGTCAGTAGAGATACACAGTAGTCTTCCACAGAAAAAATCAGCCAACCACTGAAGCATAGTGCAGGACAGCGGTAAGAAAAAATATTTATCAAATACCCCAGTATAGCTCATAAGATACAGGAGGAACTACGTAGGACTGTTCTGCGACTGATCATCAATTTCTACACGGGTTATAAATTCCTCACGCATTACCTGAAGAACATGGGTCTCTCGAAAACCGATTACTGTAAATTCAGTAAATGGGCAGAGGTCTCTGGCGATTTAGCGTGGGTTCCTACCGTAGAAGCTTAACCCCACGTTGCCCGATGACACACGGAGTGACTAATCCCCCGAGATGATTAGTCCCCGAATGCCAAGGTCAAGGTCAAGCATTCGGTTGTAATGCAACTCCACACTCAAGCCAGCAAATTGACTCTTCCCGCCATTTGGTCTGAAACCACCACGAAACTCCTGCAATGGGTCGTTCCCGTTGTCAGTTCGAAGTAAATGTAAATGAGTACTTCAAGGACCCATGACGCCCATGCAACCAGATATGAAAATTTAAAGCTTATATTTTAAGTCTCCGGTCGAGCTTGCAGGTCCCATACTACCTGACTAGGTTGTAGAATAGTCATATTGCAGACAAAAATACAATAGAGAAGGAACCAGTATATATTATGCGTAGTAATCTTACTAAGCAGAGCGAGGCCTCTCCCAACCTCTTTCGTTTAGCATAGAAAAACAGCACCTTTGAAGAAAAGGGGGCAAAAACCAAACCGAGTTACAACGATAACAATGTATACAAACGTGGAAACGGGTTTCCACAAAATCAGCTCGATGCAGCTCACTCCAAAGCTGGTCTATAGGTTACCGCCAAGTATCCAAGTCCATACCTCGCCTCTCAGCACGCCGTCTAGCCGTCAGGGCAGTAGAAACGTCCTATCACATATTCTGTGTAAATGTAAAGTAACCTGCAGAACCAGACACTAGGTTGGTTCGACGAACACTTAGTAGCGCCGCAGTAAACATCATGGTGCTCCAATCCTAGGAAGGTAACGGGGTTTATCCAAATCCTAAAACTGGATGGTTAGGTGCGAGTGCAATAACCCTTTTGAAGCGTTGTAGAGATTGCCCATCTGCATAATAATAATAATAATAATAATAATACGGAGTCTTTCAGTCTTTAGAGACCTGAAGTTTATTACTTTCTTTATAAAAGAAAAATCAACGCTCTGGGCAAGAAAGTGTTTCTTTGACCATCTTAAAACTAGAGACATTAGTGCTTGAAATGGAATCGATTGCAAAGAAAATCTTATAAATATATTTGGCGCTTAACGTTATTAAGAAGAAGTACTCCACACACTTTGAAAATGTTTGAAACTTTTGTTCGAAACATCACACACACTGTTGTAATAATTGTATCTCGTTGTTGATCGTATTCAATTTTTGTATTGTTCGTATTGAAAATTTACCAAATATTTGTTTCTATTTCACTTCCTTGTATTCAGACTATGCTGTAGAGAGATCATTATACAAATTTTTGTACCGAATGTGAATTTTTTCCCAATCTCTCCTATTACCGGCCTACCGTAACTAAATGTTTATTTTATCTAATCTTCGTCGGTTTATTTATGTAATAATTATCGCATATATTATTCATTCAAACATTTATCAAGCTTTACATGCTCTACTGATTTGTTTGTTAATTTATGATCTGCTGGGGTATTTTTTTTTTTTTAATTTTATCTTTCAGGAAGACTTCAGTTCATTTATTCTGTCATTGCTCTTTTAATATCCAAATAATATATGTGTGTAAGTGTGTGTGCCATTGTAAAACCATTAAAAATTGTCCGTCCGTATTGCTGTCTGTCTGTCCGTCCATAATTCCTTGTTATCGTATCGTACTGAAAATGACAAGAAATGAAATGAAGAAGAATACACTGAGAGATATACTTCGTACATATATTTTTAAAAACCAATTCCCATAAAAGTAACCATGATAAAAATGGGCGTGAGGCAAAGATGAGTAGTTTAGCATAAAATTTAAAAGAAAAAAATGAAAGTCGAGACGTCGTGATATGTTGTTCATAATAATTTAGAAATTATTGTATAAGGTGATGAGTATTTTTTTTTTTTGGTCGATTTACCCCAAAGCAAATGCAATGTCTTTACCACTCTTTTTCTTCATCTCATCTCATCGTATTTTCCTAACATTCATTGCTGTCGACGGCAAACGGCATTAGCATATTTGTGTTCATTAGCGGAAAATAATAAATAGTGTTTACTAAATTGCCAACAATGCAAATGGAAGCAAAATGATGTAAAATTGCTGATGGAAATACAAACTTAATTATGTAATAATTTGAAAACATTTCAAGCATCAGCAATCGAACAAAATTGTTTGCAAATCTTGACTGCAATCGCTGTTGTTTTGTTGTTTCCATTTTTATTGAAATCGATAGCGAATTCTACTGATTAATGGCTGATCTGGTCTATGTAGCTGCTGCTGCTGTTGTTAATTACAAAAACTTCCATTTTCGCAAAAGATATTTTTTTCTTTTTTTTTTTTGTAATTCTTTAAGGGTTTTCTTCTTGTTCATTCATTTTCACTACATACTTCTCTTCAAATGGAATTTGCAAGGAAATGCTATTTAGTTGATATGCCATAGAAGAGCTCGGTACGCGTAATATTGTGTTCATTTTTTTTTTTTTTGTTTTTTTGTAAACATCTCTATTAGAAATACATTTCAATTTTATTTCGAAGAGTTTACCATAAAAAATAAATTAAAAAAATAAAATAAATAAATAAAAAAATGCATACGATCTAAACACAAATGAAATGAAAGAACATAAACACAGAACAAGCTTAACACATACACACACATGTAATAGAAAATTTTTCTTGAAAATATCTCAGTCACACAAATATGTAAGAAGTATGTGGTGTTTATATGACCATTATTAGCAAAAGCGCAAGCCAAATACAATTATGTCTGCAAAAACGTAAGTAGTAAACACAGTTAGGTACTTACACAAGTAAGTAAGTAAGTAAGTAAGTAAGCAAGCAAACAAGCAAGCAAGCAACTAAGTAAGTAAGTAAGTGAGTGCATATCTATACAAATGCCAGAATTGAAGGAACCCAAGAGCAACTCTATATATACATATAGATGAACACTAAGTCTAAATACCAAAAATAGTAGCAGCGGTAGTACGTACGAAAGTACGCGCGCGCGTACGCATACACGCATGCACGCACGCACATATGTGGTTGAACGTTGACACAGAAGAGAACCAGAACAACCATAAAATCCATAAATTGCAACTAAGCACCAATAGAAAAAGGATGTTGTGTGTAAAATGTAAACAACAACAACAACAACAATAACAAATCACAAGAATCTATTATTATTTGCTTTTTTTTTCATTTTATTTTTCTTTTATTTATTTTTATTATTATTTATATTTTTTTTTCTTTTTTTTTTTACATCGAACCTCAAGAGAGCGTTTTAGTGTTAAGTATTCTTTATACTCTCGACCTAATATACTTTTCAAAATAGGTAAGAAAGCGTTACGGGCGGCTGCTAGAGGCGGCTGTCACAAATTGTTTGCTTGCTTACGGAGTCGGGTATATAACCATAACTAATTTCAATCAATCAATATCTAAGGTATATCTTTGTATTTTAAATTCTTTCTTTAAACATTATTTTTTTTTTTTTTTTTTTTTTTTTTTTTTTTTTTTTTTTAAATTAAGAAAATAAGTTAAGCACTGCTCTGTAGGAATCTCTGTATGTTTAACTCATTAGAAAAAATTATATTGGTCTTGAATCAACAAATATATCTCTAACACTTTTCATCAAACTTGATTACGAAGAATTAGAGCGACGATCGCTTCATTCGCGTTATATCGGAAAATATTTTAAATCCAACTTTTATTGGATTTGATAGTCATTTTTCGATTCAAAACGATTCAAAAGAAATACATTTGCATAGTCCGTCCGCTTCATTTTTCTAGATAAAGTATTGTGTGGTCGACAAGTTAGACAGGACATTCCGTGGGCAAGTCGATATTCCGTAGACAAGTTGATATTCCGTAGACAAGTCGACATTCCGTAGACAAGTCGATATTCCATAGACAAGTCGACATTCCGTAGACAAGTCGACATTCCGTAGACAAGTCGATATTCCGTAGACAAGTCGACATTACGTAGACAAATAGAAATCCATGTTTATATCGATTTCGCTAAACAGCAGGCATCACGCCACGTAGTAATAGTTATGCTGTTACACTATATGCTACGCCCTATGCATGTTTCTAGACATTGCCGCCATTTGGCACTTGTGGAGGAAACAACAAACAAATTGTACATAAGGGGACCTTAATTACTACCAAATCCTTCCTCTCGATTCACGGCATATCGCTAGTAGTGAATAATTTAAGACCTAAAGTTTTTCAGCTATTAATCTGATCGGTCGTTACAATTTGGCTTGCTTTATTAGGCCGTTACATTGTAGAGCTCGTAGAGCTTCTTCACATACTGTATATTCTAATTGGTACAGAAAAGCTTTCCCACTTTGAAACACTTTACAACTTATAATTTTTTAATTATATAGTTTATTGAATATTGATTGATTTGATTAAATCGTTACTTTTGGTAAAAAAAAAAAATCATATTCTTATCTAAACCTTTTTCCAAACGTACCCATCTTCAAGATGTGGCATCAATAGGGGAAAAATACCGTTAGAAGCTCAAAGAGAGTAATCGTGATATTGATTTTATTTTTAAATTAAATATTAGTGTACAAACAACACTGGCCGGCCATTTAAATAAATTCTAATTCGAATCGATTACCATTCTTTTCACTGCTATTGCTTGTAGTTCTAGATTCGATCTAACAAAGTTTACACCTTAGGCTATAAATGATTTAATCGGAATCCTTACAAGGGAAATATTTGCAGTAAAACAAAACAAATGAGAGATCTGCGGGACCGTTGTCTAATTCCGTATAATCTTATCAACCTTTAATCGAATTTTAACGGCCACAACCACGACAACTGCAGACGTCAACGTGTATGAATTGAAAATTGTTTCAACACGTTTCAAAGCAAATATTTAATCATAAACGTAGGGTATACTGCAAACACAATGCTTAGAAAGATGATATTTTTAAAAAGCAAAAAAAAAACATGCAATATATATGTAAATATGTTCTACAATTTCTAGTCAGAAATATTTATATACATATATACGCAGTTACACGACAAATCAGTTACATTTCCTTTCCGCATCATTAATTACGTACGTACTATTAAGCACATCTCTCTGAAGGCTTTAAACAAGAAAGGAAACAATAAAGGAAATACGTCCGTAAATTCGCATTACCTCAGTGCTGATAGTGATGGCAAGTATGGTGAGAGAGCACAATATGCATATTAGCTACAGCCAATCAACGAGCCAACTAACCAATCAACAAACTATCTCGACCCCGTCGCAACTATAAAATTAAAAAAAAATAAAAAAAAAAATTCAAACCGTGGATGCCAGAAAATATTGTTTATAATCTCGTATTATATGATATTTTATGGCATGTTATACCATCGGTGGCTGCAACAGACGTTTTTATTTATGTCTTGAACTGACATCATCATCATTAGTATCTTTATCATTATCATTATCATTACCATCATCATCATCATCAGTACTATTATCGTCCTCTTATGAAGAAATCATTTCCTGAGTTCAAGACGTAAGTAGATCGGCAAGTATAACAACAACAAAAATATGGTAAAAATACGGCAACCAGGTGTTGTTGTTGTTTTTTTTTTTTTTTTTTTTTTTTTTTTTAACTCTTGAACTTTTTGAAAAGGTTTCAAGAAACAGAAATGTATAAACATAGTCACACACATACACACACACACATAACATAAACAGCAATCGCATAATCTCAAGTACAGATTCTTAAGATATTCGTACGTCATAAAGTAACTATATAAATGTCTACTGAATGTTGCCGTGTTATGTGTTGCTTTGATTCATTTGTCTTTTGGGAAGCCTTAAGACAGTCTCAATATAGATAGATGTGTTGCACATTTGGATTTAAACACAAAGAGGTATACTAAGAAAAGTATCTCATTATCGGTTACTGTATAACTGACTACCACTATTAACGCTTACCGTGAAGGTACATTTACATGAATGAACATATTAAAGAATAAAAAGAAAATGAAAAAAAAAATGAAAAATAAAAATGAAAATAAAAATAAAAAAAAATTAAAAAAATCGTTTCTTATACTACTGCACTGTAAAGTTTAAAGTAAAAGTTTTACTGAGAACTGTTAATATCTATTTAGATTTTCACTTATGTAATATATCAGTAGGCAACCCCATGCCGCCAACTTACGTATGATACTGTGGCTCTTACACAATACCACGGATGAATGGATGGTAAGATCAATCGATGAAGTAATCGCTAAATATCTCCCCTTTCATGTTTGAAATGCCAAGAAGAGTTCACATGAGAAGACGCATAACGACTCATACTTTTGGCCAGTTTTTTCGTCCGTCACTTTATTGGATATTGTGATAGAAAACTGCAACTTTTCTTATGTACTTTCACTTTTCGGATGAGTCAAATTTGAAAATAGATGTAATCCTATTACCATCAAAACGTTTATACTTAACTCTAAATTATAACTTTTAACTTATAATAGATATTGATCAATAACTCATTAAAAAACTTTTATAAGATCGATGATCTTAATTACAAAAATCATCATAATTCACTAGTAATCATGATTGCATTAAGGAAAGAATTGAAAGCATACAACTTATCTTTTACACTTTACATAGGACGTATTTGATATAACATGTTTTAATTGGCTTTTTTTTATTTTAAACCAAAACACTATACTTCGTTGATTCTTGTCGAGAATTATTAAAAACGCGAAAAGCTTTTTGCATACAATGGTCTCAATTGTCTCAAAATAAGGCATTTTATATATGAAGAAAGTTCGTAAACAAGATCCCGCGATCCAAATCAATTTTAATAAGTTTCGTCGTTGGACAAAAGCATATCATAAATTTCATCGCAATATCGCCATAAATTTGCAAACTGTAGGTTGCATATAGAAATAGACGGACGGAGAGACAGACAGCGTTAAAGTGCTTCTGAATTGATCGATATAATGAAAGGTAAGTCGGGCCTATCTTAACTCGTTCCTATATTCCTGTAGATTGCAGCGTTAAAGTGCTTCCGATTTAATCGATATAATAAAATATAGGTCGGGTCTATCTCAACTCGCATGCAATGTAAGACATAAAAATATACCTGTAACTGTTTATTCTAATTTTTAGAAGTCTAAGAGCGCAGACACCGTAGGGAACGATAAACAGACAGACGTAAGACAATCTTATGGCGACGCCCTTTTATCGAAATGTTACAAAGAAAATATGAAATTTAATACACACACAACTGTCTTATGTGGATGACGGCAAAAACAAAAAACAAAAAAAAAAACAAATAAATAAATAAAAATAAACAAACAAATAAACGCACAAACAATTCAATTATTTTATAAAAAACATAAAAAACGATTTACATCTGTTGGCTTTTTTTTTTAATTGTAAAATATAAAATCAAAACTTGTCATAACCGCAAAATCTATGTCAAAAAAAAGCAAAAAAAAAAACAAACAAAAAATATAATGAAAAAGAAAAAAAAAAGCTTAAGAATAACAGCAACAAATATTCATACATTAAAAACATATCTAAATGTAAACGCCTCACTAACAATTTAGGTCTGTTTGTACATATACGAATATATGTGTGTTTATGGTACATATATACGCATTTACATTTACATTTACATATACATACACATACGCGTCTAGTTTGATGAGCACACTAAAGCGCAAAAAACAAGCAACCGCACAATAAAGGACGCAGTGCTCACACCTTTGCCTAAGAAACGTATATAATTTTTTTTTGATACGAAATTCAATATGAAAAAAGCTCGTTTTGAAAGGTGGGGGAGGAAGTGAGGCAAGTGAAGGCAGAGCGTATTACATAGCAGACAAGTCACGATTGCCGGTCATTAAACTGCTTAAAGAAAAGAAAAGAAAGAAAGAAAAAAAAAAGTAAATAAATAAATAAAAACAAAAAAACACATCATCATCATATGTTGGTATACATTTACGCGCGCACACACAAACACACACGCTTACGCGTACGCACATAAAGTGAAAATATGTGTGTCGTCACAATAACATCACATCACATCGCATCAGAAACATTAAAGCTTCATATATATTAATGTTAATTAAAAACAAAAAAAAAACTTTATTTTTATTGTCGATGTGTTCAGCGAGTAGGTGCAAAAATACAAGATATTGTTACGATTATTGTCATGACATTAATAAATTTCGAAAACACGGTGTACTCAAAACTATAAAATGTTTTGTTATAAAATTGCATTCGCGATGATGTTTTATTGAAAATTTACCTTTTAGCGCTGAAAGCAAACGCTAATGATGATAATGATAATGATGATGAGGATGATGATGATGATGATGATGATGATGATGATGATAACCCAAATTTATCCGATATGATTTTTGAGAAATTTTAGGAACAATTTTTGTGCCAACCATTTTGAAGATGATATTGTTTTCACAGTGGAAGTGGAAAAGAATCGAATTTTAAAATTCACATAGAAAAAGAAGCACAATTTTTATCGTAAAATTATAATAAGCG
The DNA here is from genome assembly GCA_000671755.1 of Glossina brevipalpis. Lineage (NCBI taxonomy): Eukaryota > Metazoa > Arthropoda > Insecta > Diptera > Glossinidae > Glossina > Glossina brevipalpis. The sequence goes on from KK351207.1 coordinate 240,392, forward strand.
ATTAGAGATCCTATCTTCAATTCGATGGCTTCATTAAGTAAGTAAAACTTTTACATTTCAACTCAAGACAAGAACATTTCCTTATCCATAAAGAAAAAAAAAAGAAGAGAATTTGTCCGGGCAGGTCTCATTTTTCTTAATCGATTAAATCAAGCCGCAGTAAGCTGAAATTAGTTACTAAAGTAAAGATAATCACTCCGCGATTAAACTTACATTTCCCTACTGAGGGGGGTGGTAAGGGGGTTAGAGGGAGAGGGGGGTGGGATAGAACGTTATATTTGAGCAAAATCGATTATTAAATACTTCACTTTACTTTAACTTACTTTCGTGAAGAAACACTACAGCATCACTAACTTTGTTCCCACTATAGAAAGACTTACTTTTCACAAGAATATGAATGATTAAGTTAAAAAAAAGATCTACCTGATCCATATGTCAGGCCTCAGTTAATTTTTATCTCAAATTGTTATTGTTAAGGACTCATTTGTATCATATAAAATGCAATATGTTCGACATTTTTTTTGTACAATAATAACATATGGGCTGAAAAGTTTGTAGGCTGACAAAGAGATGGCGCTACTAGTATTAACCTCATACGATTTTTAGTTAGCCTTAACCTTCAAAAAACAAGTGTATAAATTTGACAGCTGTTGCACTATTAGTATGTGAGTTATAGCATTTTTAGTGGAGCAACGCTTTGGAGTCGGTTTATTACGTGCAGTTCACTCGGCTAACTGTCGATTGGACTCCAGCGTGAAATGGCGAAGTCATGTTTCATCCATTGTCACATATCGACACAAAAATTCGGGTTTATTATGATTGAATCGATCCAAACACTGCTTAGAATCATCAATTCGTTGTTGTTTTTGGTCGATTGTGAGCTCGCGCGGGACCCACTTTGAACAGAGCTTTCCGCATTTGTGTCAGCCCCCGCACTTTTCAGCCTACCTGGTACATACACAGACAGAAGGTAACTTTGCATAGCAACGGTTTTATGGAAGCTGGTTTAACGAATGATCACCTCCCCCTCCCACCTCCCCCCGCCGATTTAAATTTTTCATATTTATTTTACATATCAAAATATTGTTTCTTTCCGATTGTTGTTATATGGAATGGAAATTTTTTTTCAACATGAAAACTTTTCTCATATACGTAAGTGGTCGTAATCGAATTCATTTTCAATAGCGTTCGTCCTTGGACCAAAACATCTCGTTAAAATATCTTAAAAGTTGCGACCTCTAGGGGTTGAACAAAGAATACATGGGCAGACATTACATCGACAGACAGACAGAGAGACAGACAAAGAAACAAACACAGACGACCTCAATTAATTGAGAAAATGTTTCTGAATTAATCGATAAAACATGGTTCTATCTTAAGCTTTTCTGGGTGTTACATATATTCGCACACTTAACTTAATACATCCAATACTACAAGTGATGTAGAGTATCAAAAACCATTACAAAATCGTGCAAATTCTCATTGTGGAGTCTCTTTAGCATTTTCATATTTCAACCTTTCTTCTGATTTTGGACAGATTTGCTCTTATTGCGAAGTATCTTCAGCATTTTTATTTCAGCTTTTCTTCTGACTTTCAGAAGACTTGCTCAACTTTGCTGGAAATTTTTTTAAAAAAAGTCCATGTGTTTCGATATTTTTTTTTTTTTTTAGGAAAAATTGAAGGTTTTGGCTATCATTAGGTAATGCATTATCGGAAGTGCTTGCAGCAGCTAGGATAAGTTTTAGAAGCATCCATAGCCATTCTCTCTCTCTCTCTCCTTCTTTCGCAAGGTCTCTGTACGAAAATAAACTTAACACTTTTCAATGTAACTATCCTTTCTTTTTTGTTTTAGACGGCTGGACTTGATCTCAAGAAATATTTCGATTCGATTATGATCTTTTTCGCTTTGCAAGCTAATAACTAATGAACATTATCATTAAAAAAATCCCCTAGAAAAAAAGAAACAGAAACCGGACTTTAACTACCGGATCGATTTGTTATGCGAAGTAAATTTCAAGATATTATATGAATTTATTTTCTGTTTCTGTGTATCAATGTGACTTATTTACAATTTCAACGTCAATACGCGTATGATTATTAAAACGTCTGTGGGAAGGAAAAAGCAAAACTCATCATCAAAATTATATCCACAAATGACGTTTTGGGCCAGATCAGTAGACTGGAAAAAAGGAACATTAAATTTACAAGATATCTTCTCCTTCTCCTTCTCATGCTCTTTTTCCTTCTCCTTCTCCTTGTATTTATCCTTATATTTATCCTTATCTTTTTCCTTATATTTATCCTTATCTTTATCCTTATCTTTATCTTTATCCTTATCTTTATCCTTATCTTTATCCTTATCTTTATCCTTATCTTTATCCTTCTCCTTCTCCTTCTCCTTCTCCTTCTCCTTCTCCTTCTCCTTCTCCTTCTCCTTCTCCTTCTCCTTCTCCTTCTCCTTCTCCTTCTCCTTCTCTTTCTCCTTCTCCTTCTCCTTCTCATGCTCTTTTTCCTTCTCATTCTCCTTCACCTCCTTCTCAAACAGTTGCTTACAGCAAACTATTTAACGTGAAAATGTAAAAATGTCACGAAACATAAAATGTTCTTATTATCCTCATCAAATAATATCAAATAAACGAATAGTGGTAGTAGTGGTAGTAGTAGTAATAGTAGTAGTAGTGGTAGCAGTAAAAAATTTACATATAAAATAGAATAAATTTAATGAAATTAAGTTTAAGTAAAAACTTTTCAAAATCAATTCCTTTTTCTCTTTCCTTTTTCTCTATTCTACAATCTTATCAGTAGAACGCAAGCATATGTCCGGTTAGCTGTCAGAACGCTTACAAACAATAGAAAGTAATGGGATGTGTTATTAACAAAGAAACACATAAACACCTTCTACCAAACATTATACACCAAAACACCATACACCACTAGACCGTTTAGATAGTTACACAAACAAACACACACACGCACACACACAAACACACACATGCACACACACACATGCATACACACAGTTCGAAAGTTAGTTGATGCGGTTAGCCAAAGAGGAAATCGTCAACCTACACACACACAAACAGAGCAGCACATAGGAACAGAATATATTGCAAATAATGCCTGGAATGTTTGAATGGATAATCTGGATATTTAATATGTGAGCAAACTTACAAGTGCACAAATATTTAAATAACATTTAATATCCTGTCACAAGAAATAGTTTTATGGAGAAAAAACACACGCACACATATGTATATATATATATATATACCCAAGCAAAGGAGTTTGCATATGGCTTAAATCGAAGCTTTCCATTTGCCCACCACCTACACCTACACCTACACAGTTATTTTATTTTATTTTTAGTTTTAGTTTGCAAGTTTTTCACGCTGCCTATGTAAGCAACGGACACCTTACAGTTTGTTGTTCGTTAAGTCAAATCTTTCACAAGCACTCTGCACTAAAGTATAACTTTTCGAGATAATTGAGATAAGAACAAGAATTAATTGAAAAGACAACTAAAAGAAATGTTTAATATCCTTCTCTCTCTTGGAATTTTGTTGTTTACACGTAATTGAACTGACGCTTATATAAATTCCCTCGTTACGATGATCTCAAGGAAAGAGAGATAAATCTAAAAGATCATCTTCTTATCCAAAAGCAAAAAGTAAATGTTCACCCTTCAGAGATACCCTTAAAGAAAAGTGTTAAAATGTTCATATATTTCCCATAAGAAAAAATTTGTTTACAAAAAAAAATTGAAAAAAAAAAAAATAAAATCTGACTCGTTTTGCTAAAAAGCTTAGCTAAAGAAGTTAAAGAAAAACACGTACGTACGTACGTATGTATGTACAAAAGCATTATTATTACCATTGGTGTTCCTAAGTTGTTACACAGTAAGTAAACACCAGAAACAGTGTACGTTTGGTATCAGTTTAGGGCAGCCGCCTGACTGACAGAGAGAACAAGAGAGCACGCGTTAACTTAACTTTCCTTTCCTTTATAGTCATGAAAGGTAAAAAGCATTTTGAGGTTTTTACACCAAAAAGGTCAAAAAACTTTCAATTTACAGATATTTGTGTTAGTATTAAAAAACAATTATACGAGCACACACAAACACACACACAGAGTCAGACACATACACACATTCTGGCAAAGACGTATATATGAAAATTTCTTGGTTTTTTTCTTGTTAATGTGTATGCTCAGATGTAACGGAAATTGCGGTTAAACATTTTTTTTTCTTTTTTTGAAATATTGTGGGAAGAGAAGCTCTTCTTTTAAGAAACTTTATGTAATCACAACAAGAGACAACATTAGCCTAAAGATAATCTTTATGCAGTGACGAGTTGTTAGCACATTCCGTCACATTCCCATATACGTTTGAAAGAACATCATATGCACACGTTTTGGAAACTACTCGAATATCAAGCAAAAGAAAGAAAGAAAACAAAAAAGAAAACAAACTGTGATATCACTCAACAATGAATGAGTTTAGTTTCGATTACAAAGAAGAAGAAGGAGAAGAAGAAGAAAGGAATAGAATAGAAACTAAAATGCAAATCACTTTCGATAACCACTTTCAGAATTTAATCCATAAAAATTGTCAATTATTTTGTTAATTGTAAGTTAGTCGTTGTTGTTGTTGTCGTTGTTGTCAAAGGAAACAATTATTATTAAATGACCTTTTAGCTAATTTTAAGAAATGCTTGCAGAGAGAGAGAGAGAGAGAGAGAGAGTGAAGTTTAAATCAGTACCTTTTTCATAAACTAAAAGTAAGAGTTTTTTTTTCACTTATTGTGTATCCAAAATTCAATTTTATAGTTCATAGATCTGAAACCCTCAACTAAAACTGAAGTTTCATCTCAATTTTTGTGATTGTCAGTTTACCTGAAACTTACGACAAATTGACTCTGCCAATTTTGCACTGAACATATATGCTCTTTGAGTACCCTGATGCCTGGATTTCTATACTTCTGCTACAAGAGAAAATACAAACTCACTATATACATCCCTATATTTTTCGATGGTGGTGATGGCTTCTAGTATACAATATTTTGGTAAATTATTATTAAAAGAATAAAATTTTCTTTTTATAATGAGCTTTTACGCAAAACTAAAAATAAATTGCAATTAAGAAAAGAATGGAACTTTTTTTAGAGCTAACGCTAACAATATACCTTGAAGAACTTGAAAGGTACATATACTCATCCATGTCTGACCATCCACAAATATCGGTGATCTTTCCAAATCATCTCTGCAATCTATCGTATTTATTGAGAAAAGTAATCTCAATAATCGCAAATTTGTTGTTACCCCACTCGCCAGATTAAAATTCAGAAATCAGGTGAAACGATCCTCGGCCGTCGGTCCTCGGTCCCGTTGTACATTCAAAACAACTAAGTTTCCTTCCTTTGCTAACCAAACTTATAAATTTAATTAGTTTTTGTTAGAGCTTTAACGTCTTCCTTAATAATCTTCTTCCTATGGTTACTGTATACAGATAACGATACCATTCGTATCTAAACTTTATTCAATTTCAATCGCTATTTCGCGCACTTACAGAGAAAAAATTTAAACAGAGATTTTGAATTTAAAATGTAGTCGTCATTAGACGTCGAGTTTCTATGTTCTATCAATTAGCCGATCAAGCAAAGCAAGTCTTCCATTCAAAACTAATTCTTAATAAGAAAATTTGCCAAAAAAGCCTTCATTCACAATTTCCGAACAACTAAGTCAAAGTGAAAATATGCAAAAAAAAAAAAATTCTTTGCATGCAAACTCGATGACTCCTTCTTATATCGATAGATGAAAAGAATTCGTTGAATTTGAATTTATGTGACTACCACAGGGCCACCCACCATGCGTCAGCTACGATTTTAGAGACACTATACTATCGCCCAGATATCATCATCAGACTTTCACACAACCAAAGTGTACTAACTATAGTGATAGAAAAAGCTCTTAAGCATCTTACCTATTGGTTTTACATATTATTGCACTTGTAGCACATTAAGGGAGAGAGAGAGAGAGAGTCATAAACCTTTCCTTAGTGTTTCTTAGAATTAAGATTTTTTTTTTCACAAATTAAATAAAAATTTCTAAAATTAATAATTACAAAGGAGAGTAGATGTTGTTGTTAATATAAACTACATAAGAAAAAAGCCGTTCATGAAAGCATGGAGGTCCTTTGCAAGAGATTCACAATTTATGCTTCTCCTACGTAAGACTGTGTGAGCAGAGAATATAATATAAAATAATCCTGCAAAAAAAAGGATGGAAATGTTGACGCTGGCCGCAAATTTCACTGTAATCTTATCTACAGATATTATTTTACCACTGAGTGCAATATTTTTTCGATCCTTTTCTTTTTCTTTCGCTTTTCCTTTTTTCTCTTTTTGCGCACTTGCCAAGACTGGAAGAAGATTCTTAGTCATTCCTTCAACCAATCATCATACTTTGGCCTGTTTTTCAGTGTTAGTACACAAATTCATATGCAAAAATAAAAATATGTACATACATATATACATATATACATACATACATACATACATACATACATACAACATATATGCATACATACATACATACATACAACATATATGCATACATACATTCATATATATATATGTGTGTGTTTATGTTTATGTATCTCAATATCCTGTGCTTTACAACGTTTGCATTACTTTATAGTTTATTTACCTCATACAATAACTTGAAAGACTTTTTTTTGCTCTTACGTATATTCCTCTTGTGTTCGCATATATTTTGATAACATACTCAGTTGTAAATACGTTACTGTATCATTGTTGGCCTAGGCTTGATGTGCTATTGTTATAAATATATATATATATATATATATATATATATATATGTATATATATATATATACGTATATATATACATGTGTGTGCGTGTGTATGAAGAGAATTTTTTCTTCTTTAGCAACCTTTTCAAAATTGTTGCTGCTACTTCTGCTGCTGTCGCTGTTGTTGCTGTTATTTTTATTTTTGTTTTTGTGTTTTTTCGCACGCTATTTGTCATCATTGTTTTGGGGCCGTTTCTTTGTGAAGTGACTGACTATTTGAGTGAAGGCACAAATCATGGGAGAATTCTCTGAGATTAATTCCGATATGTATTTATGTTATGTTTGTATTTATTACAATAATAAACACACAGAAAAGATTATCTTTTTTTTTTTTCTTGAAGTGAATTGGAGATAATCTCGGTTTGTTTTTCCACGCAGCACCAACGCAACAATATACTAAATAGATTTCTAAAATTTTTTTTTTGCGTTCTTCAAATTATTTTTTTTAACCGGTCCGGATAAGTTCGGACCGACTTCAATATAATATAATATGATAATGAATAGCACAAGTTTTTACACAGACATCGAATATCAATTATTATTTCGTGTTTATTGGACTAAATCTTTCTGCATAAATTTCCAATTTGTAGTCGCAAAATTTGATTATTTAATCCATGAAAACAAGAGCTATCTTAGAAAGTTAAATTTTTGTTAAAGGTTTTGTGAGTTCTTCTTCTTCTCCATCTTTTGCAATAAAAAAAAATAATAATAATTAAAAGAATTTGTGAAACGAAATTGAAAAAGATATTTTTTTAAATTTCAATATATATTTTTATGCCTTTCTTTCCCTTTCGTATAATATACTTCGTCAGTCAGCTCAGATCAGTTTCATTTAATATCGTCCTAGATCTTGACCCACCATTTCGCACACTCATCGTAATTATTGTGGAATAACTAATATATTTAAAGCATCTATTTGGTTTTCGAAAGAAAAAAAAAATAGAAGCAGCTCACTGACTTGAGGATAGAAGGATTCCAGCACTAAAACTATTTCTTGTTTCACTAGGAAACTTAAAAAAAAAAATTATCATCAAAATCGTCATTTCACCATGATCCGTATTCATGTTTCTTTTATGATAAATATATTGCTTCTTTTGTTTTTTTCAATTTTTTATCTGCGATATACACGTTAGAGTAGCACACAAAAATCTCGTAACACATTTGAAAACTTCACAGACTTCTTAAAAGATTTTTTCATTCATCATCAGCTCATGTGTGCAGTATGGTACATAAGTCTTTCTTTCAAATGTTATCCACAAAAGATTCCATACATTATTGATAACGTTACCAAAAAGTAAAAAAAAGGAATCAACTTTTCGTTCAAGCGATAGTGTTTGCGAGCAACTTCAAAATTCTCTTTACTATTTGATCAATTCATATATATTTTTTAGCAAGATTAAATTTTTAATTGGTTTAGTCATCATCACAAAAATATTACAAAAAAAAAAAAAAAATGCAAAAATTTTCTTATCGGTAAAGGCGTGAAAACTTCCAAGTCGGCTAGAAAAAAAGGGAAAATTTATATATTGAAACGACTGTTTAAAAACAAGTCATTTTTACAAACAAATAATTTTTTATACAAATTAAATAAACTAATTAGCATTTCAATCGAAAAGTAATTATGAAAAACCGAAAGCAGCGACAAAACCAAAAACGGTTAAAACCATTTAAGGAAAAACTAGAATCTCAGATACTTAATATACTTTTTTATTATTATTATTATTTATATTTCACTTTTTTTTTTTTTTTTTTTTTTTTTTTTTTTTTTTTTTTTTTTTTTTTTTTTTTTTTTTTTTTTTTTTTTTTTTTTTTTTGTAAGTATTCATTCACCCATCAAATAGTCCGTGATGTTCACTACGTTGGAGTGAACATATATATATATAAAAATCGGAAAGTTTTACCTCTTTTAATTCTTAGTTTATCAGCATAGGTTGATGAAGAGACCAATTTTATTAAAAATATTTATGGATTTACCTCGAATATAGAATGTTACCGAATTTCCGCTACAAGTTCTATTGACTAGAATTTATTGAAATTTATTTTTGCAAAATTAGTTAAGCAACTTTATCAATTGTGGATATATTTACAAAGGAATCGTGCGTATATTTAAAACTGATTTATATAACTTCTTCCGGATTATGCATAAAACGTTTGTCATGTTATTTCGTCATATTGCCACGATTAGTAGGAATAAATTTATTCAAAATTTCATTTTCACATACTGCGTAGTCAAAGTAAAGGTAAAAAGTTAATGTCACACAATACGAATAGTGTTAATCATATTATCATCGATGTCGAATTTTTTACTCTCGGAAAATAACCTCCAGTTATAAAGAAAATAAAAAATATTAAAAAAAATTATTTTTTTTTAAATAAGCGTCGGATTAAGTGAACTAAAAAGTAGAAAATAAATTTTGTTCCAATCTTTATATATATATATATGTGTGTGTGTGTGTGTGTGCTATATTAATCCCAAGGGCTATTCTCAGTTATCTTTGTAAGGTCCATTTCTTCTGTTTGTAAAAACCTTCTAATAATTTTACACTAAGTTTAGCGTACACGAGGTTTACTAGTATCTTTGGTTCCAGATACACTAAACCATGTTTTACCGTAGCGCGCGCGCTCCATCTTGCGGATTGGTAGTGGCCTGTTTTCAAGACTACCTTAAGAATGTTTCATCTTTTTTTCTTTACTTTTATCTAAATTTTTGTGTATTTTAGTGTTAAAAACTTATTGCTCCTGTAAAGCGATCGGGACACAATTTGTTTTCCACCAATATGTAATTCACTTAAATAAAAGCTTCTCTTGAAGAAAAATTTTTCATATATAATTTATTTAGTATAATTTTTTCAATCTTACGCCCCTTTTTTTTAAACCTAATGTCCTAGTAGAGTGTATATTAAGTTCGTGCGGATGTATGAAACACCTAGTGGAATTTTTCATAGACTCATCTTTGATTGTATCGATCCATTTAGAATCATTTTCTGAATAGATTTAAACTCGGTTGATTGTGGCTGCCTGTTTGACAAATGCCTTTGTTCATCCTACAGGTCGAACATTTTTGAGATGTTTCGACGAAATCTAATACAATAATATGCTTTAACCTAATGGTGAACAATGTCGAAAATGGTTTAGATCGGACTGTTTTTAAGACCAGACCCATATATCTCGTTTTAATTTAAAAAGCTGTAACAGATGAAAAATGTTTATTGTAGCGGCTGCCATTTTAAATGTTTCAAAAAATTTTCATTTCACGTGGCGGCCAAAATTTGGAATTTTTTCAAAATTTTTTTAAAATTTGTTCAAATATTTTTTGAAAGTTTTTTCAACATTTTTAAAATTTTTTTTTTTTTGCAAAGATGCTGATGTGTGCAAAATTTTAGCACGATTGGACATTCAGAAAGGACCGAAATTTTGTTATTAAAAAAAGTGCTGCCATATTAACAGGACAGCAAGTTAAATAAAAGCTTATAAAACAAATCTTTAAATTTTAAAATAATATTCAGTAGAAGCATACTTAACTATAAAATTTAACAAAAAAATTTATGTAATAGAAAGTAAAGAAGAAAAAAAAACGTAAATTAAACCTTCCCAAGTTTGCCAAGGGATTCCAAGTTTCTTTGATGTTAAATCTGTGTGCAGATATTTGTTATTCTAATTGAAATCTCTTTTATTCAAATCTATATAGATTTCGAGTAAGACTAACTAACCATCATTACATTTTTTTTCTTCTTAGTTTCTTTCTTTGTAAATCGATGCAATCAATGTCTTGATCAAAAAGCGATGAGAACATTCATTACTTCTCAATATGAACGTTTGTATTCACCGTTAGAATTCCAATAGATGGACGATCAAGCTAAAAGCATTAAAAATGATTGCGAACTGATTAAAGTTATGCATATATATCTAACTATTCGTGGGTGTTACACAGGAAATACCGCTTAGCTAGTATTCTCAATTTGGTGGCTAACAATAAAAAACTATTTAATCAAAGTAACCGCCTACACGTGAAGCGGTCGTTAGCGGGAAATATTGTAATATTTGCTAGATTAAAAAAAAAAAAAAAAAAAAAAAAATCCAAATACGTAAATGAATTCATTAAGATTTTCTTAAACATACAGAAGTTCACTGACCTATAGCGTATTAAGTTGAAAAAATAAGCCAAAGGTAAAATATGCAGATTGAAACACACACAAAAACAAATTTGTTTATTGAGGGCAAAGTGAAAGAAATCTTTGGGGATTTGAGAGTCGATTTTTGAGGAAGAAAAAAAACGAAAAAAAAAAATATAAATAAATAAATATAAAAAAAAGCATTAAAGAGCTTTCAAATTTTCTGCACACAAGATTAATACGTTTTTTTTTTCAGTTTTTCAACCGTAAACTTGTCAGCGCTGACAAATTATTCGCAAATGACGAAAAATTAAAACGAAAGTAATTATAAAGTGAAACGGAAAAAAAAACAAAGAAACTTCGGAGGGAAACCTCTATATGATAAAAGGTGTAAAATTATATTTAAATATAACTAGCAAAGTCACAAACCAAAACTCTTAACAGAGGCCTGTTACCCAAAGTCTTGGAAGGATTTATATGAAATATAGTTAAAATAGCACTGTTTTGGAACTTTTTTGTTTGAACATGATAAACAAAACATCATGATATAAAAAACCGTTTCTGCTATGTCAAATATGACATTCAAAAAGAGGAAGTTTAATTGTCCATTATGGCGAAACCGTAGCACTTGGTTTAGCCACTATGCCTTTAAATAAGTCTTTGACTTGACGTTAACCGATACCATTATATAAGAATTGCAAAGGATTCAGTTAATTATGAATGTGTTGGAGATTGATAGACGGTTAGGAACTTTTTCACACATTTGACATTTTAGATATAGATAATCCTGGGAAATAGTTTTATTAAGTTTTAGACAAGTGCATGCTACAGATTTTTTATTATGGACCTGGATGAAAACTTACCCATTTTTGTACGAAATAATAATGTTTATGGTTTCAAATTTACCATATTTTGTCCACGTGGGCATGAATATAAGAGGCAGCATGCATTTCCAAGTTAATATATTATAGTCTTGTAAACTAAATCGTTTACTTCTATATAAATTTTGGCAATGTAAAACGTTCTAATAGCAAACCAGACAGACAGGCAGACAGACAGATGGACGGATAGGGGTGTATATAATGTATATAATTTATAAGATTATAAGAAACAAAATTTACTTCGGTAAGGCATGTAACGAAATTTAGGAACCCTCCCAAGATATGACAGATAGACAAAAAGATTGACAGACGGATGGACAGGCTTTCATCAGGGATGTATACACTTTATAAGATTTTATAAGGAACAAGACTTAGTTCAGTAAGGAACATAACGATATTTAGGAGCACTTACAAGCAGTATCGATCAAAATATTGAGCTTTGACGAGCGGCGACGGTCTTAAATTTAAGCGAAAAACATGTTGTCCAGTTTACATCGTCATAATTCCGACGACAAGGAATCTTTCTTTTTATTGACCGAGTAATGACTTGATTCTTCCCTAGAAATTTTAATTATACTTAACCATGTGATGAAATATTTTTGAAGTATTGAAGAAAGACCTGCAGTAATATACAAATCGTTTAATCGGATCGTTAAATCGTGTCTAACACATGATTTTTAAAACAATCTTTAAATGATCGCTGCGAGTAGTACGAACAACCCTGCGAGAAAAAATTATTGTAATGAAATTTTCAACACTCTTCAAACTTGTGAGAATAATATTCATTTAAGAGCTGTAATAAGCATTTAATAATAAGCTTTTAAGTGAGCAACAAACAGACGGTATGAATGATGACGATAAATTGTGGTAGAGAACACATTTAACGAACTTTACAACACACACACATACACACTTTTCTAATTGCGATTTGTTTCTAGAAAATCGAAAATTTCTTTTTACAAGAATTTTAAATATGAAGATGAAGTCTTGTGCAGACATCTTTTTAATACAAATATATTGAAACGAAATCATCGAGTCATAGATATTTCTTTCAAACAAACTCGTTCTAAATGTTCTAAATATGTACGTGTAAGTGACAACAAACGAAATTCAGGGATTGCAGGCGTCTTTATCGTTGTTCCAACAACAGTTAGTTAGTTATACAGTATACTGTGTGAGAGAGAGAGTTGCTTTCAATAGAAAAAAAAACAAAATATATACATACCCTGCAGATTTCTGCAACCCCTTAGCAATAACTCGCTCATAAGCTTTTTGTTCGCAGTTCATTTCAATAACCAACAATTACAACCAACAAACAAACAAAGTATGACAAAGAAACACTTGTGAATGTTTACAAGTGCTGCATTATGATATATTATTCTTTAGCCAAACAACAATAACAACAACAACAACAAAAACTTTAAAAATAATGATGGTGATAATGGCAAAAAAGGATTTGCAATAAAAATGAGGAGAAGGCAAAGAACATGAAAGAGAAGAAAAATAAACGAACACGTACACAAAGGTAAATGACTACACATATGCACGGAAACGTATACGCGTATCCATCGTCAAAGTAAATGTAATAATAACAATAACAATAATAATAATGATAATCCGCAATAGAGTCGGATCTTTCATCGGTGACTCCATACACAAGCGACGTTGAGTTGCTTTGGAGATATGCTTGGTAGGTGGAAAATAACAAACCGTCCAAGAGCGATTACCCGATCAACCTGATCAACCTGATTACAAAGGCAAAAGGGAAAAAAATCGAGACGCAAGACGCGATCTATTCGTAAGTGAAACGATCTGGCCAGCGATTGAACCCCTGGATAGTATCAATACTGTCAATACACCCCGCGGAATCGCCAGCATCGACCAAGAATTAAATATAATCCAGTAAAACGAAAGAACTAAGGTGTCATCGATAATGATATAATAAGAAAAAGTGAACATTCGTAAGGGAACTCCTAGCAAGTCTTGTGGTAGAATTTAACCGCCAGCGAACAATGGTCAAGAGAATCATAACGGATTGTAGGAAACGGATAAACTGAAACATAGCTGAAGAGACACACCCTACGAACTATATATCGTTAGCTGGCAGTGGCGTTACGGAGACACCTGTGGTATTCACACAAGCCCCACTGTCGAAAAGTGAAAGTGAATGAAAAATTAAAACAAATTTTTTAAAAAATGATAGGAGACTTCTTTTGCTTTTAATAAATAAATTCAAACCAATTGTGGTGGAAGCAAATTGAGTACAATAGTCGTCAAAACCTTAGAAAATAGAGTTAGTCCAACCGTAACAAAGGAATACATTGTAATACAACACGACATCCACCTGATGCCAATAAGTTTTTCAAGTTTTCGAAAAAAAATATCGCTTAAGAAACTGAAAATCAGTAAAGGGCTGGTTCGCTGAAACATTAGGAATAAATTTTTATACCCCTTCCCCCTCCCCGACATCTTATGATAAAGATGTATGAAGTTTGTATAGACGTTTGTCCATCTTTTCATTTGACGTCTGTCGCAATTGATGAAATTTGACACGTTTCACCTAGGGAACGAAAAGCCTTATTCAAATGGACTAAATCGGACTCTTTTGACGACGACTCCCTATTTAAAAAAAAGTTATTCTGTAAAAAAATGTTCAAATTTTCATATTTCTCAACAAAAATCGATGATAAGATGATATTTACAATTCTAAATGAAAATATGGAAAATTTAGTGGGGAATAGGACGATTTTTCCCATTCCATATAGTAATTCTTGTAAAAAGTCGGATTTTTTTTTGTATGAAAACAAAATCTAATTTCTAGTACTTTATGATAAAAATTGAGCCAAAGTAATAATCATGTATGACTTTCACTGTACTCTACTGCTGTATTTAGCTCACATCGATCTATTCTGCACACGCCCTCTTATGTAAAATTTCTCATGAAATATGAATAAGCCTCTATATGACGATAAGTTCAACTTCACAATATTTTATGACAACGAGAAATAACAAATTGTATTAGGCAAAGTAGTGTAGGGTGTATTTACTAATCGGTCTTGTCCAAATTTAATCCTTTCACATTTTGCTCTTATTTAAATTCTTACATAGAATACACTTTCTTTTTTATTTCTTTTTCTTTTTTTTTATTGCAAATTAAATTCAAGTAAACATTAACTTAAAACGAATTTTGGATTGTTGGTCCAATGTTTGTCAGTATTACTAACTTTTAGCAAAGATCCACTTTTCAAGGAAAGTTTTTTCAATATGCAAAAAAAAAAAATATTGAAGTAAATAATTTCTGACTTCTTTCACACTTGAAATTATCTTGAAAACTCTGAATAATGGATATGCGATATTATTGGATAAAAAATGGATTCAAAGGTTCAAGCAACACCTGGCCGCCAGAGATTATTTAACTTTCACTAAGCCCTATAAAAACTCAAATTATATACTTCTGTGTTCTTGGTCTTCCATAGAGAGAGAAAGAGAGAGAGAGAGAGAGAGAGAGAGAGAGAGAGAGAGAGAGAGAGAGATCGGAAGAGAGAGAGAGAGAGAGAGAGAGAGAGAGAGAGAGCGGGAGAGAGAGAGAGAGAGAGAGAGAGAGAGAGAGAGAGAGAGA
>KK351207.1:264883-285286 GCA_000671755.1 Glossina brevipalpis
TATACGAAAAATAATTTTCTTATGCGTAAACGGTAACCTTTGTGAAAAAACTTCAAAGACATTTTTGGCTCTGCCATCTATGCCTCTTGGTTGTAACCTGAAAATATAATTAATAAAAATATAAAAAAAAAAACTGGAAAATATCATATTCCTAGAGTCCTTTGTTTAGTCTTAATCTCAGTCTAAATGTAGTCAACTTTGACCTGAAGTCTGGTTTGGTATCCATTTTAAGATAATGTCTGAAGGTAAATTAAAGGTAATTTTCAAAAATTATACATAAAAAGTCAACTGGAGTTTGTTAACATCATTTGAAAAACTTATCGCTGAACGGTTTATATGAATATATTACATTACCGGAAAGTCGGAAATTTTTCATATTCAATATTGCGACGTCTTCATACTCATCATTTGAGGAACTCATCGATTTGATGTTGGGGAAAAATACAGCGACTTTTTGACTGCTAAACACGACAAGAAAATATGTTTAAAAGCGAAAATTTACTTATTAGGATTTTGTACATAAATTATCATCACACCCTTGTTTAGAAGGAGAAACTGTCAATAAAATCAATCTTACTCCCGCTCATATATCCGAACCTTTTTTACGACTAAACCGAAAGCATCGATTACAACTTTATAAAAATATTTCTAAGGCATCTCTCTGTTCTCTTTAATACAAAGTAAAAGAATGATGAAAATATTTTCTTCTGCGAAAACGCTCTCACCCCCACTCTTCTCATACTTATCACACAGACTTTATAAGATCTGCCAAAACCTTTCCAGCAGACATCGTAGATGATAAAAAATACTCAGCATAAACAATGGCACGGATTTTGTTGTTTTCGTTCGTCGCTTGAAATTATGATTGCGGTCTCAAAATTCTAGGTAGAATTTGATTTCGATTTTTCTTCTTGTTAATATTCAAATCAATCTTGAAAGTGAATAAAACGTTCCTCAGTTAGAAAAAGAAAAAAAAAACAAAAAGTAAATAACAAAAGTATATTCGACTGTGACCGAATCTCTTATACCCATCACCTTCAACCCCAAAAAGAAACTCGAAAAGAACTACATTTTGATAGTCTGCAATATTGGGTGGGCACGGGTGATGTTTTTTTTTTCTTGTTGTTGTTAGCCTAGTCTGCATAATGGTTACCTTTGTTTTGGATATAGTAAAGCAACTACTGCTCATCGCTCGTAAGGATTTAGCGGCCCTATCTTTCGCATTAAGAAGAAAAACTACAATTTATCGCAAATGGCTCTTATTCGGCACAAAACACGAAAAAAAATTATATGCGGCTGATATTACGGAATTACTAACACTTCAAGATTATGTTGTTACCAAATCACCAATTTTAATAAAACCTTGGACTGAGGCCAGCTTTTTTTAAACAGAGGAAACTTATTTGTATTGCTAGTATATAAATAAGACCTAATAAATGAAAGCGTTCTGACGTCTCGCGAAGTTGTACAGAAATATAATTTAGATATCTATGCGACACCAATTTACGATTTATATATATTATATATATATATATTTATGTATATATATACATGGTGAAGCATTATCCGCCGACAACGGAACATATGATATAATCATTAGGTAGCTGAATTATTTCTATGCAAGACGAGGTTGGGTATTTCAAAATTTGATTTAAATCGGATATACAGTTTTTCTCATGCTTTATTAAAATCGACGAGAATCGGCCTTAAAATCAAGTAGTAGCTCACTGCTCTATGTTCTTGACATATATTCTAAAAATTAAATCAGTTTTAAAATTTTGGTGGATAAGTTTTTGAAGTGTGTTTTGGATCGAATAGTTTAAATTTTTTTTATTTATTCTTCTGCATGTGTGCATACAGAAGATGATATTTTTTACTTTCATAAGTCAAAGATTGAATGATAAAATTAGTCGGACACATCGAAAATGGTGGATATGAATGTAAAAAAAGACGTCTTTGCGTAAGCATAGATAAATGCTGAATACAAAAAGTAATGAAGTTTGCAAACTCTAGTTCGGACTTCTAATGAATTTTGGAAAATGCGCATATATATGTAGATTTATATATACCTGCAATATCAAAAATCACTTTATATATATATATATACATGCGTACCTGCACGCACACATACATACAAACATACATATACACACCATATATATATATATATATATATATATATATATATATATATATATATATATGTGTGTGTGTGTGTGTGTGTGTGTGTGTGTGTGTATGTATGTATATATATATAAATAAAATGATTTTTGATGTTGCAGGTATTTTTGCGTGTACTTTCTATGCTGGTAATTGTTCTCTATTCCCTTGCTTGTATAAAAGTGAGATGAACTGGAAATATGTATTAAACATGTACATGCAGCATGAACACGTTTGAAGTCTGAAAGACAAAAAGAATTATAATCAATTAAATTATGTTATAATGATTGATTGATTGCTTGTTTTGAATGCTGTTGGTGATAATGGAGCACACATAATGATTTTAAATGTGAAATGTTTGTTCAATTTTTTCGTTTTTGCTTTCTTTTCTCTTTTCCTTTTTTTTTTTTTTTTTTTTTTTTTTTTTTTTTTTTTTTTTTTTTTTTTTTTTTTTTTTTTAATATATAAGTATTTGTAATGAAAGGACTCGAAAGTGGACTAGAGCACCACTTGAATCCAATATGTGCGAAATAAAAATTTGATCTCATTAGAATGGTGTTAACACTGTATGAACATTTGAAAATAAGTCTTTCGGGAGAGTTTTTTTTAAAGGACGTTTGCTAAGAGAGTCCGTTAGCGCAAAAAAACATGAATGCTTTCTCTTTCTTTCTCTCCCAGCAGCCGTAACGCTGCTAAAGTTTTTATTTAATTTACAAAAAAATTTTATTTTAATCACTTTTGCACACTTGCTTAACTGTTTATCTCATTTTATCGTTTACTGAAGAATTCTTCTCTTTTTTGCTCGTGTCAGCATGTTGAGGAGCGAGAGAGAGAGCAAGAACAGACAGTTCGTTTGTATTGTGTGGAGAGTACAGATATAACGTCTTTTTTAACAAAAATAATAATTTTTTCTTTTTATCTTAATATCGGATCGTCATCAGTCTTTATCTTCTTTATAGTATAATGCCTCTCCAATCATTTCTCATTTCTTTTGCAATAAAAAGTTCACACTTTTGAGATTTTTTTCTTTTTTTTTTTTTTATGTATTTTCTTTTTTTTTTGCATTTTTCTTGGTTTCTTAATAGTTCTATAATTTTATAGATATTGTGTGGATAGTAGTATAGATGCTGATCATTTTAAACTAAATTAAGTTTAAATACTAAAAATTAAGTTTTTCATCTAGGTGCGTTAATTATTATTTTTTTCATTTAGATTTTTTTCTTTGTTAAAAACTTAAAACTTTTTTCCTTCGTCACTTTTTAGTTATGCTTTTAATATTATTATTATTATCGTTGTTGTGTGCTTTCTGTTCCAGATAAAAAATATGGTCACCGGACAGAAGTGCCTTTAACAACACACTTTTTTTTTTTTTTTTTTTTTTTTTTTTTTTTTTTTTTTTATCAATCATATAAATTAAGAATTAATTTTACTTAAAACACATTTTCAAAATTGCAACAAAGATTTTTTAAGTAAATCGTTAATCACTATTTTTTCGTTTTTCAATTTTTCTTTTTAATTTCATAATTTTAACGACGATTGTCACGATAACTACGACCACTACGTTCATTGTTAGCGCGAAAATGACGATCGCGATCCCCTCCCCGAGAATTACGTTCACGCGTACGATTTATATTCGAATTGTTCACGTCACTGCCCCGATTACCGCGATAACCTTGGCTACTGGAGCCCCCTCCGCCACCTGCGCTGCCGCTATTACCACCCGGTCCTGTATTATTACCATTACTACCACTAAGACTGGGTGGAAATCCGGTAGACAACGAGCCTGTCGGCAGACCTGCATGTTTCCATGCCGCAAAATCTTCATATGATGGTGCGGATTTATCGAAGCCCGGCGGTGGTGGCCGTATTGGTTGTGGTGGTGGATAGTCCGGCAGTGGCGGACCATCGTAATAACGCACTGGAGGCGGCAACTGTTCGTATATCGAGGCAGACCCGCCTGATGGAGGTACTGCCGCATTACCGGGCGTTGGCGGTGGTAGTTGACCAAATGGTGGTACAAATGGCAATGGCGGCAATTGACCATGCATAGTGCGCATATAATCCGCCAAGTAGGCTTCGGCAGCGGCTGCTGGCGTCATGTAGCGCTCCCATGGTGGTAATCCGGTATCGCCACCACCAGCCCGTGAGCCACCCCCACCGCTGCCAGGACCACCGCCTGGTCCACTCCTATACGGCGAGCCACTTCTTTTATAACTAGTTGATGGATGACCCAGATGGGCAGGCAACTTATAGGGACGATGCGGTCCACTACCATAGGCGCGTTTATGACGCATTGGCCCGCCGCCAACCTCTCGTCTCTCATGGCCGCCGTGCCGATAACTAGTGTTGCCACGTATACCACCACGTGTCGACAAACTTTTCGGTGGTTTATAAACGACCCGAATATTTTTTTCACGCATCATTTTTGCTGTCTCCTTGGATTTCCGCAAAATTGGTGTCAATTCAATTTTCTCATCTTCGGGAAAAAGGCGACATAATTCCGCTCCCACCTTAGGTTCAATTTCTTGACCATCGCGACCGATTTTTACTGGTTTTCCTTCGTTCCAGGAATTATACAAATGAGAAGTGCAATTAAAGGAGAGCTCTTTACGGCAAATCCAATCGATTTCAATAACGCCGCCCAAAGCTCTCGAGGACATACTGGGGGGTAAAACCCAAGCTGGTTGCGTTATATCGCGACGTGAAGATGCGCTCATGCGAGCAAAGCCCGCGAACTTTCCTGAAATAAATAGAAAGTTTATAGGAATGAACTAAAACACGAACCCTTCCTCCATCCCTAGGAAAATCTTTGACATTGAGCATCTAAACACTAAAATTGTTTGTAAAACTTCTTTGATTTTTATGAATAACACTTACGAGTGCAGTAAAAATCTCTATAAAAAAGAAGTGTAATCATGAGCACAAATCTGTTCATTCGTATAATAATGGAGAACATCCCTCGTATCCAAAAATTAAAATTGCATTATATTTTATTTGTAAACGTGTCAGTCGTTTTCCTATTCTTTCGACATTAACTTCTTAGATATCCATAGTAAATATTTATGCAAAATATAGCTCTCGCTCGTAAGATGGTAAATTAAAGTCTGTTGCTTCTGATTAAATGAAGTGACACGAGGCCAGTTTCTCTCTATAAAACACTTTCTTTACGTTTAAACACAGGCGTTCCAAAAAAAAACAACAAAAAATCTGCTCCAAATGGCTCTGAAATCTTCAATTCAATGCAAGAACAATAACTAAAGTTAAGGCCAATTTTTTCTAATTTCTCTTATTATTATTCTGTTAGCCCTATCTTTAAATAATGTAAGGATAATTTTTACTTACCACTCTCATTGACCGAAAATATCAGTAGTACATTTCTAGCCTCCTTGAAAGCTTGACTTAAGTTGGCATCGTTTTGGGGTAAAGTAGCCCAGACATTTTGACTTTTCGAGATGTTAACGTTATCTGAATTGTTCGATTTGATGAGAAAGAAACGTGTATCACGGAATAAATAATTTAATTTAGTTTTATAGTCGTACAAGGAAACACTTTTACCACCCCCACTGGCAGCGTTCGTTGAACCTTTCTTTTCGGGCGATGTAGATTTCAGAGGATTTTTGCGACCATTACGTTTAATATTAGCAGCCGAATCGGAGTCTTCAGATTCTGAATCACTATCAAAAGGAACTGCGGAGGTTTTAGGTTTAATGACTTCTTCATCACTGACTTCAGCATTACCACTGTTAACAGCGACGCTCTGGCTAGCTTCAGATGACTTTTTACGCGATTTCTTCGAATCGACAGTTTCCGATTTTTTACTTTCTACTGGTTCTTTTGATTCAGTGGATTTACTGGATTTCGTTTCAGCGTTGCTGCGTTTCTTTTTACTAGCATTTTTACCATTTACCGCAGACTCTTTCACTGACGGTGAAGCAACACGTTTAGATTTTTTTTCTGTGTTTTTTATTGGTGGTGGTGGTGGAAGTGGTGGTGGAGCTTTTTGTGGTTTCTTAGTTTTTGCTTTCACCTTCTCTTTGGATTTAGTGGAAGGGACAGTGCTTACCGAGCTAATACTTGGTTGTGAATCCGAAGACTCTGAACCCGACTCGGAAGCTTCGCTGCGAGTATCAAAAGATTCGTCAAAATGTTGCAATTCTTCGGCTATATCCGCCTCATTCTCATCGAGACCCAAATGAACGGCATCTAGATCTGCCATTATTTTCATTGAAAAGCTGCTCAACAGTATTCAAATGGGATAATGATAAACTTAAGATTATTGCTATTAATCCTTAAATTGTTTACACATGTAAAACCCGGCCTTAATATTAGCTTTTCGGGTTGATACTTTTTCTAAATTTCGAGTATTTAACAAATAAGGTTAACGCAGGGACAGGTGACCGGACAAAGCCATGAAACAAACCACAAAAAAAAACTACATTAGCATACAACATAAAGAATTTTCTAATGGTTGATAATAAGCAAACTTCTCTATCCGTATTTCCCTTTTTAAATGCACATACCTTTTTTTAGTGTTGTATAAAATATCGTCACATATATTTGTCTAAATTATTTCCGTACAATGTTTAAATATTAGGAAAGTTTTCAATGAATTTTCTTAATTTTTCAACGAATCCACATTCACACATCAATTTCAATCGGCTACGTTTTCATTTGACAATGGCGACTACCAGAGTTACCGGTATGTTAAAAGTATGACTAACATCAGCGTGAATGAGAATTGAATGAATTTTTTATTATTTAACTGTAAACTAGGCATCATTGTTACTATTAATAAACAATTTTTTTCTGTGTAAAGTAGATAAATGTGGAAATGATGCTCTATTTGCCGGAATTTTGTGACTGTGTGTATGCAAAATAATTGTTTATTTGATGGCATTTTATGACAGCTGACTTTTTAACAGTACCACCGCTTGTTTAAGTTTGAGAGAATTCGTTTATTTCCTTTAAAAATGGATTTAAATTTGCTTGTGTTACCTCTGGAATATGTGGAGAATTTAGTAAAACAAAAATGTTTGATTTCTAAAACTAAATTTCCCAAAAATGTATTGCCAGGTAGCTGGGTTAAATGCCATATAGTTTCTAACCAATTCGAAAAATTCGAGGATTATTTCGTCATTTGTCAAATATTCCCAAGAGCAGAATGTGATGATAGTGTTTGTTACTTGGATACAAGTGTACACGGCTTAAAACAAATGGGAAGTGATCTAGTGGTAGACAGGCTAACAAGGCTAGAATGCTTAAAATTACCAATTAAACAAGTGAATGAAATAGATTTAATTGTTCATTTAATACCGCAATTCTACATATCGAAGTCTCATTTAATAAGGAAATCGTATTTAAGGAAAACTTTGCAAATTTTTCTCCAAAGTTTTTATTTATCCAATAACTGTCACGTACGAAGCGCGGAATTACTCGAATGCGGCATTGATCACATTGAAGTCATAAATCGCACATACAATCATGAAACGGAAATATTCATTATAAATGAGCAAAGCTTAATCAATTTAAAGCAATGTGTTATAAAATCCAAACAAATCGGTGAACAGCTATTGGATTTAAAAATGTATAAACATATACAAGTGGAATTGAATGAATTCATGACTTTAGTGCAGATGCAACGTTCTCAAAGACTTCCTCTACGTATGCCGTTGAATCTATTAATAAGAGGTGCTACCGGCTGTGGAAAAACAGTTTTACTTGAAATGTGGTTGAAATATCAACAATGTAACGTTTTTCGCATAACTCCACTACAAGCCGTACAATCTTTGCCTGGCGAATCCGAGGTAGCGATAAGAAAGATTTTCCAAGCTGCTGTTAACTTTGAAAAACATTTTCAATCTAAAGGCGAGGCAATTAATTAAACGAAAGTAAAAATTAAAAGTTCAGGAATATTATATTTTTCTTTATCAGGAGCCACAGTTATTTTCTTAGAAGATCTTCATCTGTGGTACGAAGATGTAGGAAAAGCTTCAAAAAAAATTCCTCGCTCTTTACAAGAACTTCTTTTTCAAATCAATAAGTTGTTCAAAATGGGTCATGAAATTATGTGTTTGGCTACCACATCGAGTTCAGAAAAATTTAGTGGGTTTGAAAAAGAGATTACAATGAATCTTTTGGCTGAAGCCGACGAACGTAAACAAACGGTTGCTCAATTATTTTCCAAAACTATACCTTCAATCGATGTTCCATCATCGCTTCTAGAATTAACAGCTAAGGAAGCACGCGGTTATACCATAGGGGATTTGAAGTTATTGGTACATAATGTGGCACGCAGTATGCTTGCAGACTCCCGAAGAAGTTTGGAAATTGTTTTAAAAGATCACTTAAGAAAGGTCAGTTTTGCATGCCTATTTGCCAAGTAAAGCAGTAAAAATACGGTTTACACTTCCAGCTGAAACCCTTTGCTTTATCCAGCGCTGATGTTACCGCTTACAGACCAAGTGAAAGTTTCGCGAAGATCGGTGGCATCAACCATTTAAAAAAAGTTTTAAATACCTCTATACTTACTGGTCTGAGACGTGCAGACGTTTTCTCTCGTTTCGGTTTACAATTGCCGAAAGGGATTTTACTGTATGGACCACCAGGCTGTGCTAAAACCACTATAGCAAAATCTTTAGCCAATGAAGCAAATATGACCTTTATCGCCACCTCAGGAGCGGAGGTTTATTCTCCTTACGTAGGCTGTGCTGAAAAGTTTGTAGTAAAACTCTTCGATGCAGCTCGTAAAAATGCTCCCTGCTTGATATTCTTAGATGAAATAGGTAACAAAGTTTAATCAAACTCCTTTTGATGTTTATGCTAAACGATAATATTGACAGATACCCTGGTAGGACGTCGTGCTGTAAACTCAAGTTCTACAGATTCCAGCGATGTAGAAATGCGGATTTTGTCCACTCTACTTACTGAAATGGATGGTATCGTTAATACCAGTGCTTTCTGTGGTACTGATAGTTATATTCTAGTTGTAGCTGCTACTAACCGCCCAGATATGATCGATGATGCTCTTATGCGTCCTGGACGTTTCGATAAATTGTTACATGTTCCAGTTCCTGATTGCGAAACGAGGAATTTAATTTTTCAACTCTATAGCGAACGTATGCCCTTTAGTCCAGATTTGAATTTGGAAGATTTGGCTAGACGCACTAATAACTTCTCTGGTGCCGATATTTGTAATTTATGCAATGAAGCTGCTATGTGCGCATTTCAACACAACTTCTGCGTTACGAATATCCGAACACAAGATTTTGAATACGCGCTAAGTCGAACTAAATCTTCTTTGACACAGCAACAAATTGACTGGTATTACGAGTTTGAAAAAAGAAATTTACAACGTTAGCTTTAAACTTAAGTTATACGAAATTAAATGGTAAAAGAACTACATTCACTGTACGACAAATTTGGAATGATCGGCATTTCCCAGAATTTTAATTTTGTTAATTTTGGGTATGTCAACTGACGATTAAGACTATTTTGATCCTGTGCCATAAGAGGGGTTTAGTAAACATAGACTTTGGACATATTTAGATAAACAGAGATTTTGATACACTTTATATTCTAGGACCAAAAATGTCGGACATAACCTCAATATTCACCAAACAGTTGTTTCGTTTGAAATTTACTTGGATATTGCTAAGGATTGACATATTGATTCAATAGATATACATTCTACCAATATCAAGATTTGCGTCCCAAAGATTTTCAGAACTGAAAGACATAGCGAAACCGGCTCAGAATTTCTTGCTGATCAAAGGTTTCCGAATCATTACTGTTCCACCAGAAACTTTATTTTTACCAAACTCGCTCAAATGCAGTCATTACTGTAATCTTTTGAATCCATTTAAAGACCCTTGCGTAAATCTGAATATCTATAATTTAATTTCAATGTCGGAGTCTTTAAATACTATCAAATCATTTCCCCTTAATAAGCCCATTTTAGCTATCTAGCAGATAAACTAAGTTTTAGCCTTTATAGCCTTTTTAGCTTTCATATGACTAACAATTAAAATATGATCACCTTTACCGGTTGCCAAACGTTTGCACGTTCAGGTCTTCACTTCCAGCACGATACCAGCTACAATTTTTCATATTTCAATTTTTACATTTCGTCCTCTTCTAAGTCCAAATAATTTCGTACATTTTTAGAGAATTGTTGGCCCATTTCTGGCCGTTGAAATTGTTAACAATTTGTCTCTCATTCCCAGTTCCTCGTATAGGAATCGTCGGATGCGCGTATTACTTTCACTGGATGAAAACACTCCTTTGTATGGTTCGTTTTCCTTTGCTAGTTGAGGATCCCGCCATCACAGATAATTCTTCTTTTGAAGCGGAATCTTCGTGATTCAATGCCATTTCTATTTGTTCCCCGACTATGTCGATCGTGTCGAATTTTGCCTTGGATGTCCTAAGAAATATTTGAAACAGTCCCTCTATCACACATGGAGTACAATAATATGCTGTCTTAGGCGTAATTGTAACCGGACCAGGTCTTCTTCCCCATTGAAGTTTTAGAAAAAAAAAGATAAGAGCATTAACAAAAAACCCCCAACAAGAGTTAGTCTTTTTTGATGTTGTGGTTTCGAAATGTTATAAGCAAAGCATCTGCTCAAGTCGAAATTTTTTATTTCGTTCTATTTGAAGAATGAAGTCGAAAGCAAAAATTCAGATACTAAAATGAAATATTGTTGTTTCTGCAAATCATTTTCTATAAATAAATTGTTTTAATTTTTTTATATAAAATGTACGCTACAGTGTAAATTCACAATCATTCACAAGCATGAAAAAGAAAAATTATTGCTACAATCTATTGCACAGTTGTATTTTAGGTAGGAAAAACTAACTCAAAGTTGCAGGATGATCCACTTGAAAAAAAAAAATGCTAAAATGAAGTATATAATGGAAAATATACATCGTGATAACTTCATAAATGTAGTAAATGTGGCAACTCCTACTTATATTATTTTTTTGTTGAAATCGTAGCAAACGGAGCGAAAGTTTTCAACTGAATTGTAGATGTAAAAAGTTAAGATTGCACGATAAATTAAAGACGCAAAGATTTAGTTGTGGTCTGTTTGCTTGTTCGTATTTCAATTTTACACATCTAGCCCGCCGCTTATGCAGGTCATAAATTTTGATGATGGATAATGGATTTGATGAATGGGTTGGTATTGGTTGACTGAATCAAACATGAATAACTATTCTAAACGTTTCCATTTTCTTTTCTAATCGTATAGGGTGGCTATATGCAAGCAAAAATTACTAAATTGGAGGAACAATTTAGTAATGCCAGTAATCCTTTTAAAAAAACTGATCTCTTTGCGGGCATTTCGATT
Organism: Glossina brevipalpis; assembly: GCA_000671755.1. Taxonomy (NCBI): domain Eukaryota; kingdom Metazoa; phylum Arthropoda; class Insecta; order Diptera; family Glossinidae; genus Glossina; species Glossina brevipalpis. The sequence continues at coordinate 276,394 of KK351207.1, forward strand.
TTTGTTAATGGCTTAACAAATCCTTCATCTGATGAATTAAAGCGTATTATGATGACACATGGTGGCGTATTTCATCATTATGAACGTTCACACACCAGGTTTATAATAGCAGAAAATTTACCAGATGTTAAAGTGCGCAATTTGAACACTAGTAAAATTATAAGTCCGCAATGGGTGGTAGATTGCGTAAAAGAAAAACGCATACTTGATTATTCCCGTTACCTGTTGTACACTAATCAAAAAACCTCACAACCTAGTATAGACTTTAGTAAAACGAAAAAGACTGATCTAGTAAAGCAATCATCAGGTACAAAGGCTGAAACAAAAGAAATCCAGAATCAATTGGCAAATATTAAGAAGGGTTTAACGGAATTAAATGCGAAGATAAGAGAAAGTTCAAGTTCAACTGATCGCAAAGCCGCCCTTACATCTAATACAGCACTCACAGCAGTTGATCCCAAGTTTCTCAATGAATTTTTTAACAATTCGCGTTTACATCACATTGCTACTTTGGGAGCAGGTTTTAAACAGTACATTAGCGAATTAAGGCAGCAACGAGTTGATCAGAACTTTCCTGCCAGGCAACAGCTTAAAGAGAAGTTGGCTAAAATATACAAAGGGCAACAACAGATTGTTAACACTGGCAAACCATGCTTTATGCATATTGATATGGACTGTTTTTTTGTGTCTGTTGGTTTGCGCAAACATCCGCATCTTAGGGGTCAACCAGTGGCAGTAACACACTCAAAAGGTTTGTACTTCTTTTTTTTAAATTCAGAATTCTCAAATAGGATTCATTTGATTTTCTGTTTAGGCGGCTCCTCTGATATTCCAGTACATCCTCAAGCTAATCGTGAAGCCGAGATGAAACTGTTTGAAAAACGTTTTCAACAACATCTTCATAATAACATTTTATCGGATAAAGTGCGTGGTGGTTTCGAAAGCAAATTGTCCCTATCGGAAATAGCCTCCGCTTCTTATGAGGCTCGTGCGAAAGGAATACGCAATGGCATGTTTGTGGGCCAGGCTCTGATATTGTGTCCTGAATTAAAAACTATACCGTACGATTTTGAAGGTTATCGAGAGGTGGCTTTCACTTTCTACAATACAATTGTTCAGTATACCTTAGACATAGAGGCAGTGAGCTGCGATGAAATGTTTGTTGATTTGAGCGATGTGTTAAAATACCTTCAGATTCCTGTTATGGATTTCGTAGAAGCTGTACGCGAAGAAGTAAAACAGAAAACTGGTTGTCCTTGTTCCGCAGGAGTAGGTACTAATAAGTAAGTTCGAATATTAAGAAAACAATTTCATATATATTGATATAATAAAAAAAAAAATCTATAATGTTTTTACGTATAGATTGCAGGCTAGAATGGCTACTAAGAAAGCCAAACCTGACGGTCAATATTATTTAGAGAGCGATTACGTAGAGACTTATATGTCCGATATACCAATTGAAGAATTACCAGGCGTGGGAAGCTCTACAGCTTACAATTTAAAAGAAGTCGAACTGGTGAGCTGTGGCGATTTACAAAATTGTTCTCTTACCCGTCTACAAGCTTTGGTCGGCAAAAAGTTAGGTGAAACATTATACCACTTCTGTCGTGGTATTGATTCGAGGCCATTAGTCTTTGAACAGGTGCGCAAATCTATATCGGCTGAAGTTAATTATGGTATACGCTTCAACGAGTACACAGAAGCTGAAACGTTTCTTAAGCAATTATCGGAAGAAGTCACGAAACGTTTAAAAGACATTAAACGTAAAACCAAATGTCTTACGCTGAAACTAATGATACGAGCGAAAGATGCGCCCTTAGAGACTTCGAAATTTATGGGTCACGGTGTTTGTGATCATATCACGAAGTCGGTACACCTCTCAGCATTTACTGATGATTTAGAAATAATAATGCGTACTGCTTTAACAATAATGAAATCCTTGAATTTGCCCCCAAATGAATTAAGAGGTATTGGTATACAGCTCACAAAATTAGATGAGCCCAATGCAGCTATTGACGAACCTAAAGTGAATATAATCAAGGAAATGTTCTCTAAAGTTAAAGAAAAACAAAAAGAGACTGCTGTGATGAAAACAAAAGAAGAAGAAAAGAAAATATGTGGATCTGTCAAATTTGGTGGGAAAGAAAATGTTGTTCTTCCCGTCAAGGAAAGACAATTGAAAACAACTCGGGAGAAAAAAGGAAGTAAGAGAGCGCATATCGTAGAGATGAAAGATACACATTGCACACCTGATGTTATTAATATGTTGAAGAACAATTCCAACAAGCAGCAAAATTTCGAGAAGGATATCATACCCACCGACATAGATCCGGAAGTTTTTAAGTGTTTACCTTTGAATATAAAAAATGAAATTTTAAAAGAACGAGGTTTCCGTGCTCTAACAGAAAAATCAGATTTATGCGATTTCAATAAAAGTGATTCGCAACCGTCTACTTCAAAGGCACCTGAAGCAAATACACATCGTATCCCTGATATTATTAGTATGTTGAAAAACAATGCCAACAAGCGGCGGAATTTCGAGAAGCAAACCATACCTACCGATGTAGATCGTGAAGTTTTTAATGCTTTACCCTCTCATATAAAAACTGAAATTTTAAAAGAACGAGGTTTCCGGCCGCTGACAGAAATCCTTTCTTCCACTTCAAATTTATGCGATTTCAATGAAAGTGATTTGCAGCCATCTACTTCAACGGCAGCTGCAGCAAAACGCTTAAAAAAAGAACTGAAATCCGAAGAAGTTATGAAGCCATTTGAAAGTTCGCAAATAGACAGTACATTCTTGGATGCTTTACCAATTGACATAAGAACTGAAATTCAAAACCAAATGAAAATTTCCATACCGTCACTTGCAGAAAGTTCAACCGAAATTGCTCGACAGAGGAATATCTTTCAAGAGGGTAACTGCCAACAGTTGCTTTTAGCTTGGGTCGAAAGTACTAACACCCCAGAAAGTCGCGATATTGAGCTAATCTGCCATGATGCCCGTCACCTGGTGAGAATTAAAAAACTAGATCAACTTTATAATGCTTTGTTTTATATGACACGACTACTTAATGGCCGTAATGCGACTATGTCATCGCAGGATTGTTTGTGGCATGCAGCCCTTAAGCTTTTACTCGAAACAGTTGATAAAGAAATGCGCCTAATCTTTGATGGTGGAAAATTGTATCTACCTATAAAATTGAAATGTGATAAATGTACAAGTGATGAACAAATATAGCAAAAAAGTTTATCTGACTGTGTTATTAACTTAATTAACTTGTTTCAAGTTCTAGATGTTTCGAAGTTAAAACAATGTAAGAGCAATAATAATGAGAAAAAAAAAAGACTAAAGACAAACACAGACTTTTAAATGGATTCTAAAGGCAAAGCATGAAGATGTGAATTTCTTCTCAGCACATACACTAATAAATCGAGGCAACTTTGCGAGCTGATTGAGGCGGATTTCCCATAAGAGCAGGCGAGCGACATAGATGAGATGGTGCGCGAGTGTGAATAAAATCACACTAAATTCATTATTCTCGCAGGTAATATACACAGTTTATCATTAGGCGAAGACCGTGTTGACCATGCCGGTCTACCTATATTCCTTTCAGTAAGTTAATAAACTGAGAAATTAGAAAATCTTAAATCTTTAATTGTTTCCTGAAATTGATTGACGATTGTTGTTTTGAAGTTAAATGCTTTGTTCGATTCGTTTTTGATTCATATAAGCTTCTATATTATAATGATCTTGTGATTGAATTTTATATTGTTGGGAATAAAATCATCATTAATTATACATAATAAATTCTGGCAAGATTTCTAAGATGGCGTTCTAAGTAGATTATAATTTCTGTTGTTTTTTTGCTTCTTTTTAAATGACTCGTCACTCAGTGACTGTCTAAGAGAAGGAGCTGAATAAAGATGACGACGGTGTGACCGGAGCTTGGGGTCTTTACCGATCGTGAATTTACTATAGCTGCGGCCATATGCCTATTTAAGAATTTATACATTTTGCAGACGTTACTTGAAGAACATAGATTCTATAACAATCATGACGTAATTTTGAAAGATTAAAACGAAAACATAAAAGCTCTTCTTCGTTCACTTTCTTTCATATTAGGCCTGAAAGTGGATGTAATTCGTCTAAGTGCCTTGAAAAAGCAGATGACAAAATTGCATCGCCTACCGTTGTCATCGATTTTGGAATTTGTTTCAACGTTCGTTGGTTCCTACACTTAACACAAGTATGATAGACATTCAAAAATAGCTACGAAAATGAATAAAATTAAAGCTTTCATCGTACATCTTATCGGAATATGTTTGCTGTTCACACAAGCTGTCATACATATATTAAAATGTGTGTATTTTGAAATTAATAATAACACCTGATATGCATTGACATCGAAAGATCATTAAAGGCTGTTTTCATTTAATGTTCTCTAAGTTTATTTATTCTAACGTAACATAACAACAACAACAACAATCATTCATGTGTTTTTGTATATGAACATATGTGCATATGTATGTATAAACGCTTGGCTTTTAAATTAGGTGCAATATGTTAAAATATAGCATGGCTTAGCACGGCATGACAGCGTGGCATTCTTACCTTAATGTACTGTAATATGCTACGGGTTTGTCGTTGTTTTAATTACGTATCTTAGAAACGTGTTAAACACAATCTAGTAAAACATTTCAAAAGAATTTCGATAGTGCAAAAGGTCTTTGAAAAATTCACATTAGCACAACAATGGAAAGTTATGTATATTATGTGCATATACGATATATGAGAATATACATATATGCATATTATGAAAAATGGTCAATCGAGGTGAAAAAAATTAATACAATACAATTTACATAACTACATAACATACAAAGCATGGCTAGAGAAACGATTTAAGCGTTTTTGAAAGCGAAAATCGATGTTACAATAAAGTATTCTAAGAAAGATGACGATTTTTTTTTTTTTTTTTTTAAATTAAAAGAAATTTCAAAATTTTACTTGAAAACTGAATTATCTTGGAATGAATTATGAATTATTATATATATTATGCTTCCCGCGAATGGAGAGGATTGTGAATTTACACTGTAGCATACATTTTATATAAAAAAATTACAGCAATTTATTTATAGAAAATGATTTACAGATTTATCGAAAAAACAACAATATTTCATTTTAGGAACTGAATTTTTCCTTTCGACTTCATTCTTCAAATAGAACGAAATAAAAAATGTTGACTTGAGCAGATGCTTTGCTTATAACATTTCGAAATCACAACATCAAAAAAGACTAACTCTTGTTGTTGTGGGTTTTTTGTTAATCCTTTTATCTTTTTTTTCTAAAACTAAGACAGCATATTATTGTACTCCATGTGTGATAGAGGGACTGTTACAAATATTTCTTAGACTAATCAAGTCACAATTCGATACGAAAAAAATATGAAGTGGACGAACTTCCACGAAGTCGTGGAACAAATAGAAAAAGCTTTGAATCACGAAAACTCGGGTTAAAAAGAAGACTTATCTGTAGAGAGGCTGTTACAAATATTTCTTAGACTCATTGATTAAATGATTCGAAATGATTGCCCAAATGACAGGACTAAAGTTAGTATTTTATATATTAGTTTATAAGATGAATATAATTTTCTTATTTTTCTTTTTTCGTCTTTTTTTTTAAAGGACCCTGTACTAAACTGCTTTATAAACAGAGATCCGTAAGTAAATAGAAAACTAGACAACTAAGCAGAGAGAGAGAGAGAGAGAGACAGACAGACAGACAGATAGAGAGAGAGAGAGACAGATAGATAGATAGATAGAGAGAGAGGTAAACCCTGAATTTAGGAGATAGTAAGAGGTAAGATGACAAATATCGTCATCGTCTCTGATGTATATCTAAAGCTTACTTCTGTGATTGTTGCAAATAGAATAAGTAAGTTACAATAAATAGTAGAATTCATCCTTTGTTGATGGACATCACAATTATGATGATACATAACGCGCATAACACAAACATTTGAAGCAAAAGCGTAAACATGATTCCAATAATGGTGTAGTTAAGACGAAGGGGGAATCAAACTTATCTGTGCGCAAAGACCTTATTGATATTGAATGGAAAACTAGATACACGATAATTACTATAATGTAGAATAACTCTCGTACGAAGTGAAAGAAATTAATATAAAAAAAATAAAAAATAAATAAATAAAGGCAGGGGATAAATAATGATATGACTTAAAACTTGTAATAAAAGCTTAAATGATGACTTGTTTTTAATATATTTTTGCTTTTGCGTTGGTTTTATTTACAAAAGCCTATGCAGGAAATCTGTGTGAAAATTCCAGTAGGACAACTATTGTCCTGTATTGCGACAGACTACGCATATAGATATATATATACATATATATATATACATATACATATATATATATATATATATATATATATATATATATATATATATATGAATGAATCGGATACACTTGACTTTCAGCTCAACAAAGACAAATATTATAATAGCTCGCACCTGGCGGAACTATCAACTAATAATTTGCACATTTAATAAGAGGGGGACCCACAAAAGGAGGATAAAAGAAAAAAAAAGCAGGGAAAAGAAATAAATAAATAAAAAAAAAAAAAATCCGTAGACATGAATGAAATCAAGTCAAGTGCTGGGCCACTATGTATATTGCTGTTATTGCTGCTGCAGCTACTGCTACTGTTGTTTCTGTGTTGTGTTGCTAGTAAAGTGCGTAGAAAAGTGCTATTGCATCTACACTTTTGAACGAGTTTAAAATGAGATCATGGCAAAGACTTGCCACTTGGAGTGGCCACTCAGTAGTCAGATATGCACATTTGATTATGAATCAATCTTCTGACAAATGACTCCCTTGTACAGACATCTGGTTAATGTGTTTTTGTGGGGAAAAACTTGAAAAAATAAAAAATAATAACCATAAAACAAAAAAAAAAAATAAAAAAAAACAGAAAAATAAAAAAATATTTTGTATAGTAATCTCGGACAGCCCATTAACAGTCACGGCAATTGGGCGTTGTTGGCTCATAAAACCTCAATAACTACAATAACAGCAAAAACGACATTCATAGAAGTAATTAAAAGGAATCATCGCTAGAGTCTCCAGCTTCCATATCATTTTAATAAAATATCCAGCCGGTAATTTATGTGATGGAATCACTTGGCATAGCATTCTCTTGTTATTGTTGTTGTTGTTATTAAGGCATGATTTTTTTTTTTTTTTTTTTTTTTTTAAATTATATCACTATTATGTGCTTCTGGTTTATTTATTATGCAGTGTAATAGAGTTTTTTTTTCATATCCATCACACATCAAAAGATAGAGATAAGCTGAGTTTGTCATACCACTTGCAACACTTATAAAAAAAAAAGAAAAGAAAAGCGTATTAAAAATTTTTTTTACTGCGCCCTGGTTAATAGATAACATTAGTGAAAATTTCCAGATCATCTGTTGAAATTTTATCGGCGTAAAAATTTGCCCTAGAAAAGCGATATTTTCCATACGCATATGTTCTTTTATAGAAATCCAGAGATAGACACAAGTTTAAAAATGATCTCAAAAATATTAAAAATTAATTAAAATAAATCGAAACATTTTTAAAGAAGAAGAATTTACGATTTGAAAACAATTCCTCTGTCAAGATCAGCCAGTTAAAAATTGTGATATGATGTGTGTGTGATAGGTATTCTAAAAGTAAATCAAAACGTATACGATTTTCTTTTTTCTCTTACTGCAAATATGTTCGTTGCATTGATTTAATTAAGTGCATCCTTTGCTTTTTATGTGGTGAGAACCATAAAAGCCTATATATATATATATATATATATATACACACAAATATAATTACAATAAATAGGAATAAAATTAAAAAAACAAAACAAGAAAAAAAAGAAAAATTATTTATTATAAGTGGACGTGTGTTGAAGCTTCTTAATCAGAGAAATCATAAAGAATACATTAATTATTGCACATAAATATTCAGCAATAACAAGTGCAGCCAGCGGTAAGGAATGGGGAACTTGTAGTCAAATATTATAGTCGGGTATAAGAAAAACTTGTCCAAAACCATTAATAAAAAAAAACAAAAAAATTACAAAAATACAAAAAGCCTGTTTCAAACGTAGAGATTGACATCTAGAATGCGTTGTAAAGGGTTCAACAGTTTTTAAATACTAAGTGAAATGCTAGAGATTTCAATGTGTACCGGCGGACTTTGCGTTGTAAAGTGCGTTATCTACATATACACGTAGCTACCGTATATCATAAAACATCGGCGCGTACGATTGTATATCTATATAATAAGTGTATAAGTGTAAGTGTAGAGTCAAAGATGTGTGTGTGTGTGTGAAAAGCATCTGCAACTCATTAACTTCTTAAATGCGGCACAGTAGCAATATTGCATTAAACCAAATTATAGGTTACGCTTCGCATTTGTTTGTGTTATTATTTTTTCAATACAATCGTCGATGTATTTTAAATAAATGAGGATTTTTTTTTTGGAAAATAATTACTCCTTTCATATATAAAATAAAGTATATAAAGAACATAAATTTCAAAGCATCAGACGTTTTTCTCGCCTTTGAAATTCTTTGTTTTTGTGTGTGTTGGTTTTTTGCTTACATGGGACGTAAAACTGAAATCATAAGGTGCCAAATAAAGAGTGTATGCGAGCCTGATCTACTACTTCGACCTTTCGAATAATGTGATAAAAAATGATTCAATGATTTGCTTTTTTTTTTTTTTTTGTTGTAATTTCTCTAAGAATTTCTCTAGTAAATATTAGTTTGGGGAAAAAGAAATCCATTATTTTCATATGAACTTCAGGACTTTATTTAACATGCTTCGGATTGT
>KK351207.1:286541-366931 GCA_000671755.1 Glossina brevipalpis
CGAATTTTCTCTTTGTTCACTTCCATTTTTAACACGCTGTAACTCACAACTGAATGCACCAAACAAAAAACAACAAAAGAATTTTTTTACTGCGAAATGTCACATTTCCAACGAGCTTAAATCTGAAATTGTTTGATCGATACTTTACGAGAAATCTACCAGTGTAGCCATCTACCGAAAAAATAGTGGATTTCTTTTTCCCCAAACTAATATAAATGTATGTCTAGTAGTCCTTTGGAAAAAATAAGCGAGAATTTTTACTTGTCTTTCGTTTCATTTACTTTGCAATTTGGGAAATTCATGAAATGCCATTTATGTTTAGGTCCAAGTAATAAATTCAATACAAAATTCTATAGATTTTAGAACTTAATGAAATTTTATCCATTAATAAAATTAAACAATTTATGTCGCTGCCTAGACATGCTTACAACACAGTTAATAACTACTACCTAACAATAGGAAGCATAGGCGAAATGGCAGAATATTATTAACTTTTATTTGTTACTATATGTCGATTTGTTACAGACGTTCATCGCGGCTATTTAAAAATTCAATTTAGTAGGAGTAGTAGTAGTAGTAGTAGCTCTTACATTGTGCGTGTAAAGAGCAGGAACAAACCATTAACAGGAAAACGGAAGGCTTTCAATATTCAAGATTTATCTCTCGAAATGAGTGTAATTTACTTACTAGTTTACGTGAATTCATTTCTTGTAACTATTTCTTGATACACACAAAGGTCACATTTTTAAAAAAAAGTAAATAAAAATTAGATTATGCATGAATACACCACCAAGCGAATTTAAAGCGAATATTTTTCTCTTTATTACATACCTTAGGAAAATTTAAAAACTACATATAATATATATATTGGCGACTTTAAGAGAGGACTTTAATATGACCATTGTTTACTTTAAACAAACATTTTTATTCTATGCTATAGTGATAATATTCTATTGATATTCTACCTTAACAGATTGCTCTTCCAATCTGTTGTCTACCTAGAAAAAGCATTATTCTACATATTGTGTCCATTAAGAAAGTCTTATTCTACCTATTTACTGCCTTAAGGTGTCTTTTGCTTTTATAGTGAAAGAGAGTTTTCTCCTTTAAGCTTGTGGCTCTTTAATCTATCATTTAGATTGAAAGGGTATTGTTCTACATAGAAAGTCTGGCTTAAGATGTCTTTTGCGTTTATAAGGGCATTTCTAGGAGAAACTGAACAAAATTTCATTTAATTAGTACGACTTCCAAAAAAGAAAAACTTGATATTGAAGTTTCTGTTAAGTACTGTTAAGTCACTTGATTTTGCTTTGCTTTCGTGCACATTAAAGTTAAGGCAAATATGATTCAAATGATATATCTAAAAATTAATGAGAATATCTAATTATCGTAAGAAGTATTAATATCGACTTAACTATAATTTCATAACTTTCGAATTAGTCTCCTTCTAATTCTACACGCTTCCCCCTGTCAATATACAATTAATAGTTACCCTAAGAGAAGTGCTAATAAAAGATCTTTTTTGAAACGTAGTCGCCTCTATCTTAACTAGTCGCTAAAAATCTTATTATATTTCAGATCACGGTTAGAATATTATTATTAATGATTGTTATGATCCGAACAAAATGTGGAACAATTATTAGTCCTAGAAATCGTTCGTAACAGCTTTGAAATTTTCTCAGGCTTCGTAGTAGTGTTTGTGACATTAATAAATTCAGGTAAATTGTGTTTACTCGATATTGTCATTAAAGATCGTTTTGAACATTTTTCTTGAAAATTTCGCATAAACTCTTTCTGTCTCTCTCTCTCTTTCTCTCTCTCTCTCTCCACCCTCTCTCACTAACTCTCCCTCTGTCTTCTCTCTCCCTCTCTCTCCCCCTTCTGCTTCCCTCTCTTTCTCGCCCTCCCTCTCCCTCTCTCTCCTCTCTTTCTCTTTCTCTCTCTTTCCCTCCTTTCTCCCTCTCGTTCTCTCTTTCTCTCTCCTCTCTCCCTATCGTTTTGTCTCTCTCTCTCCTTCTCTTTCTCCCTCCTCTCTACCTCCCTCTCTCCCTTTCTCTCTATCTCTCCCTTTTTCTTTCTCTCTCTCCCTCTACTCATTTGATAACCCTTCTAATAAAATTACCTGGATATTATCACGTGTGTTGTCAATAGTGCGCTCTCCTATATAGACAGAGAAGCAATTCGCGAATAATTTGAAAGCAGTTGTTGTTGGTTTTTAATTAAATCAGAAAATAATGATCGTACTATTAGCTTAACATGCGATCACGTAAGAATTTATTAAACGATTTAAATGATTTTTGAAATGAATCGACTAATCTGGGAAAAGAAGAATTTAAGAGCATGTTTGACGCACTAGAAGAGATATTAATATCTTGATAGCCACAGACACTGGTAAATATTATTTTAGTTATTTATGTTAATAAGAAATTACGATAAACATTTGATGTGATGATCATGACTTGCTTATCCCGGATGGATACATAAAAACTACTACAAGGATAAGAATTATGTTCTTATTTATTTATTTTTTTGTGTGAAAAAGCTTTCCTTCTCCTTCTTCTTTTTCGTTGTTAAGAGATTATACGATTCAATTGATTATAAATGAATAAAATTTAAATAATCAATAATAAGACAAGAGAGAACAAGAACAAATTTCGCATGACTTGTCACAACCGTGAATTAACCTGCATGTATGTATGTTTATGTGTGTGTGTGTGTGTGTGTGTATGATCGCAACCAGGCTAAGTACGCGACATGCAGAATAGTTAACTACGTGCCAAACGTAGTAAAATACGTGCTTACATAAAGACAGTTAACAGATAAAAATACTGAAATGTGTCGGTTTATATACCGCTCGTCGCGATGTATATATATATGTGTGTGTATATGTGTGTTTTTTTTTCTTTTTTACTTATTGCGAGACATGTATAGACAAGTATTTTAAATTGATATTATAAATGGCATAAACGAATACACGAATACGTAGACACATGCATACACACATGCATGCATAGATCTATGTATGCATGTGTGTGTGTGTGGGTTATAGTATCACATAAAGGAGGAGACGGTACCTTGAAAGACTTTTTGTAATGCTTTTGTTAGCAACGAACACAAACAAACAAACAAACGGACAAAAAAGAAAAAAGCAAACGAAACTTTTGCTTAATTTTTTGAAAAGTCACAACACAACGACAGTGAACATTGCTTGAGATACCTTTTGAAGAAATGCCGCGAACAGAAAAATCAACAGAAACCAGAACACATTTTATATAATAATACGCAGATACTACAAATATTTATTGAAATTTCAATTATTTATTATTTTTTATTATTTTTGTTTTGTTTTGTTTTTTATTACATTGCAAATAGCAACAGCAGCAACAGCAGCACATGAACAACATGAATGAATGAATGAATGAAGAGAAGCGAAAAAATCGAAAAGAATTTCACATTAAAATAATGGCAGCAATTGATTAAAAAACCATGCATCACTGCTGGACAGCAGCAAAGGTAAGAAACGGAAAGAAACAGAAAAACTCAAAGCTAATTATAATTTATGGCCACGTTTAGCACCAGTGACACCCACAAGTTTTAACCAACACACACACACACACAAGTTAACCGAAATAGTAATTTACAGTATAAACCAAAAATAAAGGAAGATTTTTACATACAGAGACGAGCCAGTCTCTCATCTATCTACCTACCTACATACTTGTGTACGTATGTATGTGTAAGTACGTAGACATAAACTGTGAGAATAAAGTGAACGTTCATCGTTGTTTATGGCTGTGAATCATATAAAAGCGAGAAAAAGAAAAATTAAAAAAGAAAAAGAAAAAATAGTTTGTAAACCTTTTTTTCTTTTCGTTTTTGTTGTTGTTGTTCTTTTTTTTTTTTTAATTAATGTATACAGAACACGCAGAAATTATCAATGCTTAAGTGCCAGTTAATGCTTCCTTTATGCAACTTCAGCAAACATGATCATAATGGATCCGTTTACTTATGGCAATAATGCAGTGATGTTGTTGTTGTTGCTAGCGTTTTCTAAGGCAAAACGACAAAAATCAATAAACAAAAAAAGAAAACAAAAAAATTTGATTTTCTTTTTTTTCAAAAATAATTACTTTACATCGCACATGGTAAGATTAAAAATATTTATATTTATTATATATGATATCATCATCGAAGATCTTAATATTAAGCTAAAATGAAATTTTAATTGCTTTTTTTGGGATGTTCTTCAGAAATTTACTAAAAAAATATATAAGAGAATGTTTTGTATAGAGAGGGAGAGAGAGAGATAGAGATAGATAGATAGATAGATAGATAGATAGATAGATAGATAGATAGAGAGAGAGAGAGAGAGAGAGAGGGAGGGAGAGAGAAATAGAGAGAGTGAAAGAGAGAAAGAGAGATAATGAAGAAATCGAATGAAACGGAAGAGTTTGAATATCCTTTAACCCTCTTCTAAAAGCTTTATAAAATAAAATTTTAAATTTGGGTTAAGAAGATGACAACCATTTGAAATTTGTAGCTTTATGTTTACGATTCTGTAACGATTTTCAATAATGAACGATTCCATGACTAATGATTCTATTTTAGGTTTATCCGGTTTTCCCAACACGTAATATTTAGATGTAGTGTTCATGGGAAATACCGTTAGATGTCTGAGAGGATATTATTGCGGTGTAAGCTTTACACCGTGTTTAGGATTGTCAGGCGTTCCTTCTCATTACAAAGAAGAAGAAGAAGAAGAAGAAGAAGAAGAAGAAGAAGAAGAAGAAGAAGAAGAAGAAGAAAACTGACGTATGTGGTTAAATCAACTCTGAATTTTTAATTGTATTAATAGCGTATATACTTTACAGGCTTCCAACGTATATTTCGTTCTGTTGTAAATGGGAGAACATCAATCAATCGAATCTCAGCTGTAAAATATAGACAGGGTCCCAAAATATGTACAAGATTTGAGTTAAATAAAAAATTGTGTTTTATTCTTTTTAATTGTAACATTTTTATTATATCATAATGTACATAGGATGGGATTATGTATGGAATATTACATCGGGCAAATGGCCTCAACACTTTTGCTGGCGCATAAGCAATCTCTCCTTTTCGAAGAAGCTTGGTCTAGTGATTCCAAACTTTCATTATTTTTGTAACATTGGTCGACGATCAAAAAATGTTGTTGGTCTCTCTCTCTCTCAATCTCGCACTTTCCTTTCTCTCTCTCTCTCTCCCTCCCTCCCTCTCTCTCTTCCTCTCTCTATCTCTCTCTTTCATGTAATGCTCCATTTTTCGTAACTCTAAATTGCCAGCTCTCAAACTTTACTGTACAAATGGAGGTAACTTCAAATGTTGTGCAAATTTCAAACCACTATATATATATATATATATAGCAAAAAAAAAAAATTTATAAAAAATTACTTTACTAAGTAAATTTTGGATGTTTTTGTTTAGAATTTTATTAATACATTATTAAAATATAAAAGTTTTGCTTTAACTTTAAAAAACTCAAAATAAAAAAATAAAAATTTTCGAATTTTTGATTTCTTCCAACGGCGCATACTTTTGATGATGATGAATGAATGATGAGTTTCTTTCTTAAGTCTTTCGATTTTAAAGTAATTGATTTTGTTTGCAATCGCCAGAAGGAAACTTCGGTGACTCCGCCAAGTATATATTCTTGATCAGCATTAAATTTAGAATCGATTTAATCATGTCCGTCTGTCAATCTGTTCTTCTGTCCGTCCGTCTATTTGCTCGCCTGTCCATCTCTCCGTCCGTCCACCTGTCCGTCCGTCCACCTGTCCGTCCGTCCATCTAACTGTCCGTCCATCTAACTGTCCGTCCATCTATCCGTTCGTCCATCTATCCGTCCGTCCATTTATCCGTCCGTCTGCGTGTTCGTCCGTCCTTATATCCGTCCGTCCATTAAACCGCTCGTCCATCTAACCGTCCGTCCATCTGTCCGTCCGTCCATATATCCGTTCGTCCATCTATCCGTCCGTCCATTTATCCGTCCGTCTGCGTGTTCGTCCGTCCTTATATCCGTCCGTCCATCTATCCGTCCGTCCATCTATCCATCCGCCCATCTGTCCGTCCGTCCATCTGTCTGATGTGAGAGTTATGATGAGAAATTCAAGATCATACTATCAGCCAGACGGCAGACGAACACATAGACTTTTCTAAATCAACTGCTGCTAACATTAATTTCATACTACCTCTAGATCGATATGCTTATGTGGTACAAATATTCTGTAAATCTGTAGTGTACTTCTTGTAACGGGAATAATGATGAATATTCTTTCTAGAGTTTCAAGGCAGTTTACAAGTAATTCTCAAATTTATTAGGAGACCATTTATATATTTTTAAAGCGCTTTAAAGCAGAAATCCGTTAATTATTTTATTTTTTGCAATAAAATATGAACTTGAACTTGAACGATTATTCATCTTGGACATGATGAAAATGTTCTTAAGCTAAAAAAAAAAATCCAAAAAAGAGAAAAAAAATGTATGCACGTACGTTACGAAATTTAAAACCGAGCTGCATTAAATTAAAATCAATGCACATTTCAAACAAATTAATAAACAGTAGCAACAACAAGCCAACATACGGTTCTGGTTTTGTTTGGATCTATGTGTATGTATGTGTGCTTAAGATGGCTTTTAGCTAAAATATTAAATGTCTTATAAAAATAAAATAAAAATTTCGAATTTTAATACCAGCAGCGGTTTTCTACCGTTTTATTACCAAAGTGCGAAAAGGCAGGATTCAAATTTCCGTTCTTTCAGGCTTTTCGTCTAATACACATGCTTAACATTATACACACCACTACTACGGTGCTCGTAAGTAAACTCTTGTCTTGCTTATAAGAAAAAGTTATTGCATTGAATCTAGTGCTTGGCTTGAAAATCAATACCTTCTTTTCTTAATGTCTTCATCAGTTTTAAATTTCAAGGTTTGTTCGGCATTTGAATATTCTTTTACCTTCAAAATCCGTTAATCTATAAAAATTCTTTCTTTAAAATGTTTGCTTTTTGTTTTGGTTTTTTTTATTGTTTTTATTTTTATAAAAAGAGCAAAAAAAAACTAACAAACAAAAAGAGAGAGAGAGAGAGAGAGAGGCAGAGAGGGAGCGGGGAAAAAAGACAATAAATAATAGCATGAGTGCGCAAATTAAATTCACATTAGAGCTAAGAAACATTTTCCTTTAACCAATACATATACATAATCACATGGCAGGTATATAGGGTATAAGTACTCGCTGCAGGCATGTGCACATAATTGCCGGTTTCGTTCGCAGGGTACGGTTCTGCCCAAAAAAAAAAAAAAATGAAAATAATAAGACCCAAGCAAAAATGTATGCAGATTATTAAGGAGGTGTAAACCCTTTATTAAGCACGTGTAGTGTGTAACAAAGTGTTCATATTTTTCTTATCTCTTTCCCTGTCTGTCTCTCTGTCCATTCCCTTAGCTTGAGTATTATTAAAGTTGCAAAAGCACAAAGACAACAAAAAACAAAAAAAAAAAAAAAAACAAAAAATAAATAAATAAAAAAAAAAAGTTGGTTATAAATGCTAAGTAATTAACCACCGCCATTAATATAGTTTCAGTGCAGTAATCAAACCAACACTTTCGTTTGGATGGTGGTATGCAATACATTGCTACTACATTCATACATTATAACAAATAGAGAGAAGACTTTAGTCGTTCAATGTTAAAGTCTTGACTGTAAAAAATTGCTGTATACGAAAATATATATAAAGATCTATAAAGATTTGTTATAATTGCTGCTATTTTAAGGTAACTAACTACTGATATTGAAACAATAATAATAAAGAAAAGAAAAACAAAAAAAAAACAAGTGAGTTAAGAGATTTTTACAAATGACAAGGACTGTCGTTGTTTTCTTCTTCTTCTTCACAAGAAATATTTAGTTTTCTTAGGCACAAAGATAATCTTAGGAAGTAACTTTAATCAAACTTTTACAAGCATCATCTATCTCTCTAAATCATGCCTTTGCCATCTCTCCATACAGCAAAAGCTTAAGGAACAATCTTTGTTCCCCTTATTGTATTCATTTTACAACTGAATAATCATAAATCAATTCTGTTGGTAATCAATTTCAACCATCAAGTCTGATTACTACTAGAGTTCTACTACACTATTCCGTCTCGCCCCCGTCCCCCTTCCCATCCCTGCTCATGCTATGAATTACTTTTTTATTTTTATTGTTTAAGTTCAATTAAAATATATATTAATGTTAATAAATGAAAAAATCACTTCTCGTAGATAACATCACGCCCATAAATAATGCGCGAATTGCCCCAATGTACTCGAAAACTTTTATTATACATCTTCCAATCTATCCTTTTACTGCTGATTCTCTCCCTCTCTCCATCACATTCAGTCCCTACCGTATATTTTTCATTTCAATTCCATTTCATTCCAAATTTTATTATACATGTTCCAATCTACCCTTTTACTATTGATTATCTCTCTCTCTCTCCATCATATTCAATCTGTACCGGATATTTTTCATTCAATTTCATTCCAGATCTTATCTTAAAAATCTTATTATAATTGTATCTAAAGTCGGAAAAGATAACAAGCACTAGTAGTAGTATCTTTGAAGCAGGCCCCGTTAGCTTACTGCATATTCTTCATACAGCAGCAGTTGCTTGCTTACCCTGAAGCAAATGATAGCAATCTCTGGTCAAAGGCTTCTTTCTACACGGGTCATAATTCTCTCAGATATTATCTAAAAGATGTAAGTATCTCAGATATCGATTTTTGTAGCTTTTCCAAAAGAGCGGTAGAAATACGAGGTCATTTACAGATTCGGACACCAGGTGTTCGGCCAATATATTTCATAACACCAAACACACGATACGGTGCCCCGAACCAAAGAAAATGATGATGGGATTTATCAAAAATTTAAAACAGTAGAATTAGGGGCAAAGGCGAGAACACAATAGATCTTTCAGGTCACGGTACTAATTGCCCAAATAACATAAATAATAATACTAATCATTGCTAGCGTTCCCTAATGGATAGTTCCATATGATTGGAACAAACCATAATATATTGTATCCATAAGTTAAGTTAAAATTAACTTAAGAGCTTAAGGTAATGGGTAACAAAAGACTGGACCGAATTGCAGTCATTCCAATGGTGTTACTAGAAACAATAGCATTTTAATTACACATTCGGTAGAACATATTAAAAGTTTAAGAATTTTTTTTGTTCTTTTTATCTGCAAGACGACGCAGTTGTAAATTAAAAAGTTTACGTCGATCGTTAACAATTTATTCTAAGCCAAATATGAAAATAATTGTCGTTAAGAAATAAATCTTAATTTGCTCAGTGTTTACTGAAAAGCACAGCGCACAACAATTTCATGTAACCATTTTAGGAATACAACAACAACAACAAGAACAACAGCACCGACAATAACAACAATATAGGCGAACAAAAACCCTGATAAACATTGTGGGTAGACAACAGACAATACATATATACATACATACATACATACATACCTACATACA
Source organism: Glossina brevipalpis (assembly GCA_000671755.1). Lineage (NCBI taxonomy): Eukaryota > Metazoa > Arthropoda > Insecta > Diptera > Glossinidae > Glossina > Glossina brevipalpis. The sequence continues at coordinate 296,101 of KK351207.1, forward strand.
TATAAACATGTATATATATATGAATAGGTAGGAGTAGCGCGTACACCGATATGGAGTATATTGTGTGTTTTAGATTCGTTGAACAAGATGCATTCATTCCGACTAGAGAAACGAACGAAAACTAGGAATGCGTGGAGCATGTGTATGCATATACGTGTGTGTCGATGCATGTTTTTGGTTTGTGTGTGGTTTAGGTAGATGTGTGGCGCCTGACAGTCTGAAGAACACCTGCACAACTAACTCTTCAAGTAACACCATAAACACAACAACAACAACAGCAACAGTAACGATAGCTTCGCTTAACAACCCACAATGGCGCTGCAAATGTTGAATATCAAATACAATCGTAAAGTCAGACGCACACACACACACACACACACAAAGAGGAAGAAACAGGGAAAGAGACAGAAAAGAAAGGCAAAAACTGTTAGATAGAACGCACTAAAAGCGAAACACAAACAACATTACATGCACACTAAACAACACATAGAGCAACACACACAAGCGCGCGCGCGCAAACGCACATATATTCATACACTCAGAGATGCCTTAACTAATTTTAGGAACGTAGAAAACTTATTGCCTCCGCCGCAAATGGTAAAACGTGATTATCACTCGTTGTCTTTTCTATTTTCATTATTATTATTATTTTTTTGTTTTTTCAGAAACAAACGCAAGCATAAAGTAGAAGAAGAACGGAGCGCACCACCATCTCATCTCATCACCTGAATGCACGTCAACACACAATAAAGTAAATTGTAAGCAGCCTTTGCAAATAATTGTGTGTGTGTGTGTGTGTGTATGTGTGTTTGAGTGTTTGTATGTATGCAATTGTCTTTATAGTCTCAACCATATAAAGACTTCACGCAGCCATTGCCATGGCCGGACAATCGTTGAAAACTTCTTTTGTTTATTCCTTGGAATATATGCCTGCAGAGGCGGTTGTGCAAACTTGTTCAAATCAATTTTTCGGGGTCCTAGTGTATAGGTAAGTACGTGTGTACAAACCAGGGAATTGAAAAAAATAAACGACAACAACAACAGCAATGAAAAAGAGTTAAAGATAATTTTCTTTACAACTCCATGAAATCTTGTTAATATCTATACCTACAGCCTTTAAACGAAATATATGCGAAAAAAAAAAAAAAAAAAAAAAAAAAAAAAAAAAAAAAAAAAAAAAAACAAAAGAAAAAGGAAAAGGAAAGAAAAAAATCCGAAAAACAAAAAAAGGCCAAAAGGAAATGTTACTAAAAGTGTACTATAAGTGTCTGTTCTTACCGCCTGCAGCTGCAAATTCTCCTTTAACCGCCAAACTTTAAATGCAAAGCTTTTTTTTTCCATTATTGTTGTTGTATGTAACACCCAACTAAATAGATGCCTAGACACAGATGTCGCTTTTGCCAGCCAATAAATGGATCGTGTTATGGTAAATCCTCGTCTTCGTCTTCATCTTCATCTTCATCTTCGTCTTCGTCTTCGTCTTCATCTTCGTCTTCATCTCCGCATAGTATCGTGTCTGTTGTTCCTCGAGAGTTTGTAATAATTTTCCAAAGAAGCGCAAATAGTAACAAAAAAAAAAAAAGAAAAAAATGAAACAAAAAAAAAAACTCGTGTCTATCGCTTGCAACACATTTGCTATTTGGAAAAGAAAATTGAGGTGCAGCTGCGTGAATATGGTTTGTCTGACACTGTCTGTCTGTCTGTCTGTTTATTTGTTTGTTTGTCTATCCTAATATCTGTCTGCCTATCGCTCGCTCTCTGCAGATTCAACTTGCGCTGGTTAATATTGTACCTACATACATACACGAGCTTGTTTGGCCCACGCACTTGTACGTTTGTCCGTATGTTTCCTTATTCACACAAAGAAACTTAATTTAACGCGGTTGCTCTGGTAAAGTTTTTTTTTTTTTTTAAATTTTTTTCTTTTCCATACTTTCTGTAACACAAGATCGATTTACGCTGTAAGATAAATTTGTGTCTATTTATTTATATTTATTTATTTTTTTATTTTTATTTTTTTTTTGTTTTATTTTTTTTCTGATTTTTAAGTTCATTTTGTGCTTTTTTCTAGAAAAAAAACTTGTCCTGTATACGCATATTGAAACTTTTTTGTTTTTGTTTTTGCTTTTTATTAAGTATGAGCTGCTACGCTTACATTTACAGAGGAATCGTGCGACCATATTAGCTGATGTCGCTTGAGTTATTCTCTAGGATTTTAATTACATTTTTTTTAAATTTAATATTTTATATCTTGTTCGCCGTTGATGTCTTAAATGCATGTACTGTAAATGTGTCTTTTCGTAGCAGCGATATTTCACGCCACCCAATTTGCTTTAGTTAACGGTGGTTTTGCGTCGCACTTGTCTACAACTGGATTACTATTTGTGATATAAATTATAACTCATTTAATTTGATAAAGGCAACAACAAAAACACAGTTGCTGAAATAACGTCCAAATTCATATAATTTCCTTAATATGCTCTTGAAAAGGGTGGGAACACTATAGCTCTTTACACAGTTTGTTCAAAAAAAAAAATTAATAAATAAATAAAAAATAGAAAAAAAAAATAAAAAATAGAAGAAAAACAATAAATAAATAAAAAATAGAAGAAAAAAAAAATAAAACATAGAAGAAAAAAAACAGTAAATAAATATATATATAAAAAAAGTTTTCATTTTGAATTCTTTCAAATTCTAACCATGACCGCCACATAAATAGCACACAAATCACCAAAGAGGAAAATTTATTAAAAGATTTGTGAAAAAAGAAAAAATGAAAAAGTTTACTTTTATTTTTATTTTTTTTTTTTGGCAAAGAAAGTTTAAATTAAATTACAACAAATAGGGAAAATTTTATTAATTTTTATAGCCAACATCACTTTATGTTTAAAAGAGAAAATAAAAAGATACATATAAAATTTTATTGGTTTGAAGTTAGCCGCCAAAATTGTTTGAGGTTGTTGTCTTTGCTAAAAATGTCTTTGCTAAGATAATTGATAATAAAGCGGCATGGAAAAATAAACAAAATGCTTACAAAAATTAAACAAAAATAGAAAATAGAAACATTAATGAAAAATTAAATCATGCCTTATTATACAAAAAATAAAAAATAAAAATTTATTATTACTATTCATCGTGAACGGTGCACATATAGTTCGACAAAAACTACAATGTACAAATCGCGTTATAAAAACTTTTTGAAGAAATAATACACCTTCAGGTTTTTGATATATCCTAAAGGCTTTGCAAAGCTATCAGAAACAGCTAATATCATGATCCAAAGTAGGAGACATCATAGTTAAAAGTGTCTTAAGTGTAATAAAAAACCTAGAAAGGTGAGGTATTGTTAGTTGAAGCTTTACTGTAAACATTTCCTTCCACCGCCTTGACCCATATTTCCAATTGCCAAACCTTTGTACAAGAAATTTCAATATTTTTTTCCAAAACTGAAGACGATATCCTTTACTTTTTACGATCGAGCGTGTATTTATCACAGTCAGAGGTACAGATTTAAATTGATTCACAATTTCATATATTGATTCACACGATAGTATTGGTAAGGTCTCTTAAGTTTCTTTCTTTCTGGATGTTGCCAAGATTTTGAAAAAAGTGAGTTTTCAGGCATTGATCTGATATCGATTTTCAATGTAATCTATTTTTGTCAAAAGGTTGTTCTTTAACTATGAGAGGGACAGGAGAAAAAATCATAAAAACCCTTATATGCAGGAGAAGGAAGCATAAAACGAGCCATATGTCTGTGGAGCATCTGCAACAATCCACATGTCCTTGGGGGAAGAGGGGGGGGGGGAGTATTCTAAAGAATATTATGTGATAATGAGATTTAGCTAAAGATTTCTTAGAAATTTCACCAGTTTCAGGACAAAGTTCGTTGCTACACACGAATGACAGGCACGTCAAAACATACCCATTACAACCGAGAGCATTTGTGATCAAGTGCAAGAAACATTGTCTTGACACGATAATACCTTCAAAAACCCCCTTCTTTTATATCTCAAATGAAAGCACATTATTCACAGAGCTCATATCTATTTAAGATCTGTGAATGAAATTATTTGACAAATCGTTTGGAAATTTACGTTATATTGTTTCCATGAAGAATGGAAGCTACCAATAATGCTCGATATATAGTTTTATTGCAGTTAGAGAGTGTAACCTACTTAAGATATCAGACTTATAAAGTTTCTTAGTAAATCAACCTATCTCGCTTATGGTTTTCGTTTAATTTAAGTTTGTTGTTTGCCACATTCGTTGATATCGCGTTTAAAAAACTTTCGAAGATTTCATTAAATAAAATTCATATTATAGTTGGTATTAATCTCTGAAGATCGTCGTGCTTGCCAAGTTAGTAGTTGCTATCAGAACAGAGTAGAGCCTGGAAACAAATTGAATTGAAAATTGAAAAACCAGAAGCTCTTGTTATTTATTGTTACGAGAATTTCTTGTTCCAGTTCTTTCAATGTAGAGAGTAAGAAAGTTACACCTGTATGTATATATCGAAATCATTACAAAGTAATAAAGAACATCTTGCGTGTTTATGGCGCAGATACATGTATTTCTGTCATTTAGTATTAAAAATTGTATAAAAATAAAAAAATTTTTCAAAAAAAAACTTCTCGAAATCATTACAATGTAATTAAAACTAATTTAAAAAATGTAAGAGACAACGATTTGCATGTGCATAGTTTTTTTGTGTTTGTTTTTAACGAAAGAGAAAACGAAATTAAATGAAATTCTTTCCTTTAACATGTATTCCTCATAACCACACCGTAGGGGGTATATTAGATTTATCATGTGTTTGCAACGTGTGCAAAGAGATATGCATCGAAGACCTTAAATAATTTTGTATTAATACTTGAATAACGAAGAGAATAGTAGAATCGATTTAGACTGGTCTTACGGTTTGTTAATTCCGCTTGGTTTCTTAATGAAATCATGATTACGATCTTGAAAGTTTCATATTAAAATTTTTTATTAGCATTTAAGTTAAGGTTAAGTTGGAAAATCGGGACAAATCGATTAAGAGTTTTATTCAAAATTGACCACAAAACTCGTTAACTATTTACTATGAATTGCATCTACGACATATATATACGATCATCTCTCTCTCTCTCTCTCTCTCTCTACGATCTCCTATCTATATATATGTGTTCGATCTACGATATCTGTATATATACGTATATATATATGATTGTATATATGTATATATCGTAGACCGTATATATATATCGCTTTCGGTTTCTTTCCTATAATAACTAGTAGATGAGTTTGAAAAGATTCCACCTAAATTGTATGCGATTTTTTTTTAACGGCGAATGCAAATATTGAGGCACAACACGATTTACTTTGAGGCCAATTTTAAGGAAATTTTTTAAATTTTTTTTCATCTTTAATGTAAGTGGTGATGTTTTTATAAACGTATTCAGCCTATTTTTAATGTAGATCTGTATAAATTAATTCAAACTACTTAGGAGCAAGTTTTTAGATTTGATAGTAAGAGACTTTGTTTATTCTACATACTCTATATATATATATATAGCTAACAAGATAGACAGGCGGAAAACGAACGAACGAACCAACGAAATCAGTACACTTTTATCTTTTGCCGGTAAATACAAGAAAAAAAAAAGCCAATCATTTTCTGATTTTTAAGTGCGAATTTACATATGATAAGCGGAACATACTTAAAAGCAATCAACAAGAAACTGCAGGTGTTCGATTATTGTCATTGGTAGCAATTAACTACCTAAGCTGATTATTAATGATCGTGTTTGCTTGAATTTCTCTCTTTTTTTTATATTCTTTCTTTTTGGTAATGTACTGCGAAAGGATAAAAAAAAAAACAAAAAAAAGAACAAGAAGAAGAAACTTATGAATAACTTTTTTATGCGTTTTTTCAAATTCGCACTTCCACCCATTATCGATGGACGATGAGTTTTTATGAGTTCACTTGGCGGCCTGTTTTACTTAGATATTATAGGTATTGTGTGCTTGCGGGGTAGAAAAAAAAAAGACCTACAATATCATCTGCATATCGTTTACAACTCTTATACACATAATTATATTTCTCTAAGTGAAGCGTATCGTTCTAAAACGCATTTATTATTTCTACGTTTAAGATAATTTAAGGTTAGTTTCGCTAGTTTAGATTCATTCGTCTTTATAAATGAGCGTCTTTTTGAAATTTTAAAAATTTTTTTGTTTTTTTTTCGCTTCGCTATGTAAATTAACATTAAATTTATATCAATCAATTTGTGTGTATAGATACAGACACAATTTAATTCATCTTTAGCTTAGAAGAAGACACAGTTGACGATTAATTAATTAAGGAAAAAGAAAGAAATAAATTATGGGGGGAGGAGGTGTATACAATTTTGGAAAGATTTTTTTTTTTTTCGCACTCACAACTTTTAATTTAACTCGAAACTTAAGGAATATGTTGAGATGATTGTAAACGTTACATGCCATGCAAATGTAAAGATTAATTGTATTTCGTTGTAAGGGAAACAAAAACTGATCACTATTATATAAATTGTCACCTGGAAGGTCTTGTTATAAGGTGAAATGCTTCAAACATAACATGCATACGCACCCATAAGAGTAGTTTAATTGTATATAGCATAAGTAAAAGTCAGTCAAAGCGAAGTAAACGGTAGTAGCATCGGCCCACAAACGGGCACGTAGAAATTTTTCTTTTTATAATTAATCTCTGTTTTTTACTTTTATAGATTGATCTGACAGACATTTGGGATTTGATGAGAATAAAAATAAAGAAATTTAGAATTCAGAAATTCGTTAAGTTAGATAAATTTTAGAGGCTGTAGTCGTTAAACAGAGTTAGAATGAGAAAATACCTCTCATTGCTTTGGGGAATTCATGATTAGTCTTCGAATGGCAGTGGGAGACATGTTATAGAAATGATGATACAATGTGCCGCTCTAAGGAGAGTGAGGTCAGAGCACTAACTAATTAGTGTAGAAAATGTTAGAGTCATCTAAGGGAATATTTAATGAAACAAGTTAGATGACTAATAAGAGGTATACTATGCAGGCTAATGCTAACAGTACAAGGGCTTGAAGCAAATTCCGATTCTATTGAATTGATAGCGGAAGACTTAATATTATAAAGAAAAGAAAAGAAAAGCAAAGAAATTTAAGAAGAATTTAAGAAAATAAATTTAATTTTATTAATTTATCATTTATCGTAATTTTTTTTCTTATTTTTATTTACCATAAATCAATCCAAATATTTATTTTTAAGACTTTATGCTTTTTTTAAGGTGTTTTTGTTTTTAAATACTAAATTTTTTTTTATGTACCTAAGTATTAAAGAAATATTCATGAATCTATTTTGCTTTGCAGTTGAATAACGGACTTCTGGGAACGGTTCCATTTAATGATATTTCTGGTAATGAGATTAACAATATTTTTGAAACGTTTATGCAAAATTCAATGACAATAATTTAATGTTTTTTTTTATAATATTTTTTTTAAAAAATTCGTTATTGAATAAATTTATTATAATAATAATAAACGTCTACTTCCTTTGTAAAAAATAAAAAAAAAAATTCATGGCTTAAAAACGATAACTTTGGGTATAAAGTGCCAAAGACGTGACTTGTTAATAAGATTTTCTTAATAAGCCAACCATAAATCGATATTTTTACTTCAAAGACAGTTTTTTTCTTTTCTTTTTTTTTTCTCTTTCTCTTTTTCTTTTCATTTTTTTTTTCTTTCCTACCATCCTTGTTAATAAATACTTTATGATGATTAATTTACAAATGATCAGAGGTGATGGTTGCGTGTGTACACGAATATATAAAAATCATAATAAATCTGTTGAATATATTAAATAAATTTTGAAAAAAATAATTGTAAGGAATTTTCTTCTTTTTCTTTTTTTTTTTTTTTAATTAAAAATGTAAACAACAGCCAAGTAATCAATTAATTATTAAAATATAGAAAGGATTTCTTTAATTGCAATCATATCAGCTGGTCGCTAAACCCCAGCGTCAGTGTAATGTAAATTTTAAGTAACATCTGCTATACTTTATAAGGCATAAACTTTATATCTTGTGAACATATTTAAGGGACTAATCATAATAACTATTGTTAGAAATCATTAAAAATACCTGCGTTATGTTTCACATTTCTTATCTGAACATTTAGAAGAGTATACCTTCTAATAACATAAAACAGACAGCTAGGACCACATCGAATCATGTTGGTCAAGTATTGCTACACACACACAGACACCTTTATACATATAGGGTCTCAAGTGTACATTTTTGGATTTTTTACAAGACGAAGAATATACTTTTGGTATGAAAGAAAATAAAAAAATTAAACAACAACAAGTAAGAAAATTATATACGGCTATGCCGAATCGTTTATACCCACTATCTGAAAGAGGAAAAAATCAATTTTCAACGGGTGGGCGTGGTAGGTTTTTTCAATTTTTATGAAATTCTATGGAAGTTTTTAATGAGCACAGACAGAAACATTCAGAAAAACTGACGTGTTTCCTGGCTTATTGATTACTTTGGTTTATTTCATATTGTAGGCGTGGTCTATGTTTGATTTGGCCCGTGTTCAATAGTAACGCATGTGATTTTGTAGCCAGTAGAATGTTTATCACAAACAAACGGAGAGACAAACGGATAGACGGACATGCTTAAATTGATTCTATGTTTGATGCCGATCAAGAATATATATAAAAAGGTGCTTTTACAGGACGCGCCTTATTATCTTTTTAAATGTTATTTTTTTAATCGAACTTTGTCTTATTTAGTTTTTTAATTTAAATTTTATTCATTATTTTATTTTATTTTAATTATTTTTAAATTATTAATTAATATTTTTTATGTATTGATTACTTTTAATTTTTTTTTATTATTTTTTTAAATGTAATTTTTTTCATTTAACTTTATCTTGTTTAGTTCTTTAATTTAAATTTTATTCATTATGTTATTTTAATTATTTTTAAATTATTAATTAATATTTTTTATGTATTGATTACTGTTAATTTTTTTTATTAAGTTTTTAAATGTTATTTTTTAAATTGAACTTTGTCTTGTTTAATTTAAATTTTATTCATTATTTTATTTTAATTATTTTTAAATTATTAATTAATATTTTTTATATATTGATTACTGTTAATTTTTTTTATTAAGTTTTTAAATGTTATTTTTTAAATTGAACTTTGTCTTGTTTAATTTAAATTTTATTCATTATTTTATTTTAATTATTTTTAAAATTATTAATTAATATTGTTCATATATTGATTATTTTTTAATTTTTTTGTACTATTTTTTTAAATGTTGTTTTTTTTTATTTAATTTTGTTTTATTTAGTTTTTTAATTTAAATTTTATTCATTATTTTACTTTATTTTAATTATTTTTAAAATTATTAATTAATATTTTTTTTTATCAATCTCTTTATTTAATTTTGTTACTAAAATTTTCTAATTTACTTTTTATTTGGTTTTTTCTATATTGTATTCTTTTTTTATTATTTAATTTTTGTTATTTTCTTTTACATTATTTTATTTAATTTTTTATTTTTATTTTAACTTTATATTATTTCGTTTTTTTCATTTATTTTTTAAGTCAATTTTTACCACATATTAAGAGATTTATGTAGGGTTTAAATTTTTGTATATAAAAACCAATGAAGCGTGCAACAATTGAAAAGAGAAAAGAAAATAACAAATAATCAAAAGCTTCTAAAATCATTTTTCAAAACAAATCAATCTTGAAAACATGAAAATTCAATTAAATTCATTTCAGAAATGGTTTTAAATTTTATGATACATTTGCTTGTATGTGTAATTATAACAGTTTTTTTGGTTGCTTTTGCATTAGGAATTAACTTAAAATTTAACACCTTTCCTATTAAAATAAGTTGCTTATCAGTGCGAACAAGAAAGATAAAAACTTACAAAGGTATTCTAACACTTTGCAAAGGCACGCAATGTTCAAGTCAAGGCATTCAAACACTCATCTTTAAATGACAGAGCCAAAGTTAAAATAAATTTTTGTTTTTTTTTTGTTTCTAGAAGTCTTAAGGAAAAAGCATTTGCGTGTTGTTTAAAGATAAGCAAAGGTTTCAATAAAAGAAAGAATAAAAATAAAAAAAGAAGCAAAACTTGAAAGGAAAGAATCTTTTGAAAATCGAATGTTCAGGTGTTTTTTTTTTACTTAGGCGGCGCCATTGTCTGTTAAGTCAAGAAACATAAAAAGCTAAAAACCAAATCATTAATTAAAAATGCTTCAAAATTTTGGATAATTTTTATATCGCTAACTTCTAACAGAGACGAAGAGTTTGTACTAAATTTCTCATTTTATTGCGAATAACAAAAAAATATACGCAAGAAGATAATCTCAGAAGTTCGTTTGTTTGTATAACTGCCAAATTAGCCTTAAGTTACGGGTTGATTTTGTCACATTCGTGTGTTTGCTCATTTTTTTTTGCCATTGTGGAATTGTCAAAGTGGCAAAAGCTAACATAAAAAAGTAAGGCTTATTATGAAAAAGGGTAATTGAAAAATTCGTAGAGTAGTTATAATAAATAATCGAATGATTTTTTAATCGATATATATTAGATATGACAGAAATATATTCATTCTTCGATATTCAATAATTTAAAAAATATTAATTTATATTTTTATTAGAAGGTTTATCGGTCGGTCGGTCGATATAGACCATCTTTTCAGTTAACTTTTAGGTAGCTTTTTAAAGTAGCGGCTTCTTTGTATTGAAAGTTACATTAATTTATTTACTAAACTAAAACCATCTTTGCGGTCCTTTTCTGCACGTTTTTAAACTTCGTCTGCAGATATATCAGTTTAGTTAAGTTTGAATTTTGGACCTTAATTTTCATAACCCTAAGCATTACAACTTTAAATAATTTACCGTCAGACGCCCGGACGGATTAATTAATGCACAGGTTTGCATAGCTAAATTGATTCAGAATTTAATGGTCATACTTCATATTCACATTTCAATGTGTGTAACACGCATTTAACAAAACTTCGATACTCCCCAAAAATGTATGTGATAAGTTTAAGTTAGTTGTAATAACCATCAGAACACTTTGCCAAGTATTCTACTGTTCTAAGGCAATAAAAAAAATAACATTTTTATATATGCTCGTCTTAGTTGATGTGTATCTAAGATTAAGCCTACGGCAAATATAATTTTCTTTCTTTTTAAAAATCATTGAATTGAGATTGCGATGATCTTTAGACAAACACAAAAAAAGAGCTGTGCGTTCCTTCATGCTTCAGACATTTGTTCAATGCCGTAACTTAATTTATATTCAAGTCACTGATGGCCGTTGTCAGCAATTAGTAGAAATGAATTTTTGCTTGTTGAATGAAATGAAAAAAGTAAGAAGAACAAAAAGAATAATAAGAAAATAAAAACGAAAAATCAACAAAAAAAAAATATAAATAAACAAATAAAAAAATGCATCCTTCAGGGTCTAAATACCTTTCAGAGCAATTATGTTTTAGCAGTTTATACTGAAAATACGTGATCTAGTTTGTTGTCTTATAATTGCATTAAGCGCACATCAGGTTTGTTTCTTAAGTTTTCTGTTTTAATGATTAGTGAGTTAAAGAAATGTTTGCTTATAATAACAGAAATTGTTGCAACAAGCTAACCGGTATTTAAATGACTGTTATTCACATGTAAATCTATTAAATATGCATATAATCAACATTAATGTTAAAACATTATAATCAGTACACTAAATACCTCTTGAGCAAACTGTCGGTTTATAATAAATACGACGCTTTGTAGAAAATGCTTATAACACACAAAAGTATGCATATAAAAATAAAATATCTTTTCACATTAAAGATAATTCAGTTGTGTTTCTTTTGAAAACTTTGATGTTCTCAATATTTCCCGTAATAAGTAACGAATCACAGAAAATTACAGCAAAAATCAAAACAATATTGTCGTGTAAATAGCTGTCAACAATCGTCTTCATTGATTGAGTTTGACTTGAAAGTTTAGAGATTAGAAAGAATTTGCCATTTTTGCTCTGTTTTCCTCGCGGCCTAAACTTTGCGATTTCTGCAAGAGATACGAAATTTGTCGTATTCATAGCACGTCATTTAGAGAAATGTGCCACATTTCATGGAATTGTATCTTTATAAATATGATGTTAACCAAGTTCCTTAAACTTTTATTTAAAATTGTCAACCGTGCTTGTTTTTTCGTTTTTATATATTTTTTTGAACTTCTTGAAGTTTTATTGGTTTTTAATGAACTTTAAAATTACTAATCATGTATTTTGTTTTGGCATGTTTCTAAGTTATACAATTTTTCACATTTCACAATTTTTAACCGTGCTTTGTAATGAAATTACTTAAAATTGTCAACCGTGCATGTTTTCTTTAGATAATGTTTTCTCTAAGATTCTTAAAGTTTTAGCAGAAATTTTTAATAATTGATTAAACGGACGATATCGAAAATTGCAAACCGTAGAATATTTACTGTCAGCTAGATAAGGCTTACAAGAATTTTTAACTGTAATGCAAGCAGATGAACTTAGCGCAACATAATTATATCTCAAAGGAATGTAATTTTGATATCAAAGTAGCCGCTAATTTGGAAAATAGATTTACGAAAAAAGCGAACGTTTAGCCTAAGTTAAGTTAAAAATTTCTTGAATATCAAATAAATATCAAGATATTTCGTGATTTTATTTATTGAAATGAAATAAAATCAAATTAAATTTAAGCAAAAATATTTCATTTTTCAAATGCCTTACAGTATTTCACAATATCAATCACAGCGTATTGTAGGTAAATTCATTCTGTTAAGTAATTTTTATAAAATTGGTCGATTTTTTTAGAAACAAATTTTATTCTTTTCCAGATCTCAACACAAAACAAAAAAAACACACACATACTATAAATATATGTACAACACATACGTACATACATTGTTAATGACTATCAATACAACTTCAGGGCTTTATTTTTTTTTTTTTTTTAATATTGCGTGTGTGCCGGCATTTCAACACGAAATCCATGAAAAGCTGCTAAGTAAAGACTTGAAATTTTAAATAATAACTTCAGCTATTAGGAAAATATTCAAAAAAAAAAGCCAAGCAATCATGCCTTAGATATCTACGCTCATGCAAATGTAAATAAGCCAACAGGCTTTTACGGGAAATATAAGAAAGAAAAAAAAACAGACATAAAAAACATAAAAAAACAGAAAAATTCAACAAAAATTCATATTTCATGTAAAGTAAATTAAAACAAAGTGAGATTAGATTCCACTAGCCTTGGGATCAGCATCAACATTTTATGTTAATTTAAACTTTAATAAAGTTGTTAACGTAAACTTTGAAATTTTTCTCGTGTGTATTTGCATTGTTTATAAGCGTAATAATAATCATAAATTTCAAATACACCTGTGTTGACAACACGAATAGATAATGTTGGGAGATTTTCCATTTTCCTAAACATAGTTTTTTAGTAAGCTACCATCCGGTTAACAGATTGCTTTCGTTGAACAGTTGGCGAACATAACAAAAGAAAAAAAAAAAAAAACAACAACATTAATTAATTAGCTTCTAAGCTTTCAGTAGTTGTCTTGATTAAAATCAATTTCGTAAGGTTTGTTTGTTTATTTGTTCGTCTGGCTGGCAAGGCTTATGTGAAATTCATTACCCACTCTATATGTTTATATATATTTCAAGTACATTTTTCCAAGCATAGTGTTGTGTTTTATTTACTTCTCCTTTAAGTAAATTAAGTTTCAATATTAGTCGAATTAAATTAATGTTGCACTTGCGACCAATAAAAGATCGAATAAAGCGCATTATAGTTGAACTCAAAAAGAATAAAAATCAGAAGCAAAAAAAAAAAGAAAAAGAAAAACTGGCAACAAAGTTTTTATAATTAAAATTATATTTATTTAGCTTGAATTTAATTTAATTTAATTTAGTGGTGGGTATTAAAGATTCGTTTCGAAATATTTCTAATTTTTTTTTTGGTTTTCTTTCTGCTTTAGATATATGTTTACAGTTAAAGAGATCAAGCTTGCTTGTGTGTATGTTTAGTTGGTACTTATATGTTAAGCACAATTTTGTAATTTATTATTAAAAGAAAAGACAAACAAACACACACACATACACATACATATGTATATACATATACATACATATACATATAAACACACGCACATACAAAGCTAGCTTGCAATGCGCTACAGCCATATAAAGCTTTATTCAATTACACTGCGTTGTGCCTGCGTGCGTGTGGATGTATACAAGTAAAGTGTGTTTTAGTTGTTCTGATAATTAAATACATTCACACATGAGACTAATGTTATAAAATCGTTGTCTATATATATTTCATTTACATGAATGTGTGTGTGCATGTGTTAAAACAATCAATACAACGCATAATTCAACTTGTGGTACACCGTAAATGTTGTAAATTTTCTGTTTTTTTTTTTTTTTTTTTTGTTATCGTTGTTTTGCTTGCAGTTGTTTTTGTTTGTTTGTTGTTACTATTATTGCTGGTGATTTTTGTATTTTTGCGTGTTCAGCATCTGATAAGAATGTGTGTGCACATATTTTTCGTTACAACTTACGTTAGAATAATACCTTACAGTTTATTTATCTGTCTACCAATACCAACTACCTGAAGATGAGAATATATTTATTTTACTATTTCCTTTGCAACACAACGCTGTGATGTACGGCCTCAAGGACTACTAATTCTAATTTAAAGCAAAATGAATTTTTCTGTATATTTAATACGATTTTTTAGTCGATCCTTTTGTTTTTTGTTTTTTTTTTTTTCGGTATGTCCATAATGTCCATAAGGATATATGACACCTTTCGTTTCTTCGTCCGTTCACTTGTGTGGTATGCTATTACTCAGCATGAGATTATGAATGGATCTAATTATGGTGGCTGGTCCATTCATCGCCTTTTCATATGTTTTGTTCATATTTTTGATTTTTGAGTTTTGTGTTTCTCTTCTAATACAACCGTGCTTCATGTTCGTTATTTGTTGCTTTCTTGCTTATTCGTTTACTTCTTCTGAATCACTCATACGTATTTTATATCTATATATTTTTAATGGCTACTGTTTTATGCTTCCGTCCGTTCCTTCATAAATTGCTAATGGTTTATCCATCCATCCGTCCGTCCATCCATTTAAAAAGTATATACTATATACGAAAGAATTTGATGAGATTCTGTCTTGATTGAATCGTAACTGCTTATAGACTTAGCGTCTTTCTATTTATGCGCTTATCTGCTCCGAAAGTGTGCACATATATGACGAAAAATTTTGTCAGAGAGATTCTAAGTTAATTCGGCGATGATGGCTTACCTGTTTATTATTTATTTTTCCATCCGTTCCGATTATATCTATTATTTATTCTAGAATTGCATGAGATTTTGAGTACGTTTGGCTATGACTGCCTATACATTTACTATCCGTCCATCCGTCTGTCCGTCCGCCTATCCTAAAATATATCCAAAATATTTTAAAGCTGTAAGAGATTTTCAGTTAATATAAGCATATTTATTTAATTTTAATGTCCTTCCGTCCGTCCGCCCCTTCGTCGTTACGTCTATCCGTTCCTCCCTCCCTCCGCTCCACCGTCTCTCCGCTCCACCGTCCCTCCGTCCCTCCGCTCCACTGTCCCTCCGTCCCTCCGCTCTACCATCCCTTCGTCCCTCCATCCGCCCGGCCATTCGGGGGGCCTTTGTCATCTATTCACGTTATCATCTATTACAAAGCCTTACAATCACTTATTTATCTGTCCGTTTTCGTCTTTCAGCTTGTTTTCAAAATCTCTATTCGCAAATTATTTCGGACTTAATAAATTTCATAGATCAAATATATAATAAAAGGTTTAAAAAAAGCTATCAATCTCCGATAAAGTATACGTCAATTTCAGATATGGCTGCGATCTTGTCGATATACTTTCATCAGAAAAAAATAATTGTTTGACAAGATAATTTTTCAAGATACGCTTTGAAAGACAAACATTATCTTCTTATTAGATTTTCAATGATGCATGATTATGTCTACAAAATCTAGTATAAAATATATACAATTCAAAAAGGGTATGCATGATTAAAGAAATCATATTTGATATATGAGGCCTTAATCGATAATTAAAGGAAAAGCTATATTAAGTGAAATGCAAAACTCTGAATATTAAGTATAAAAATTAATTAATTAATTAATATACATTTTGTTACAGTAGTTGTTTAACGTTTTCTTAACCTACGTGATACAATACCTATAAATATTGATGTGTAATAATAATAATAAAATTTATAAACTCATCGCATATTGCATGCACTTTGGGCAAAACTTATCGCTTTATTAACATTTTTCACACTTTCATAAAATGACAATTAATTTAATAATTTATGGCAATTTTTTATTAGCGCGTTTTTGTCACAACATGTGGCAGACTAATGACAGTATAAACGGTAGAGAATTGAGAATAGGTTGTAACTATTTTTCAAGAAAAATGTTTATCGTTGAAATTTATCGTTTTTTCGTTATCCGTTGTCGTATACTAAAGTGTAAGTGAGGTATGGAAGTCAATTAATGTTTGTAATCAATGCTTTAAAGCATTAAAAGGCTAAAGCTAGCCACTGCCATGAAACACTTGCCATTACCTGGTACATTAACTCAATGCCACGCAAAGTTTCTTTTTTGTTGATTTTTGGTTTTCTTTTCCTCATTTTTTTTTCTTTTTTTTTTACGCAGAGGTTCTACATAATTGATTTTATACCTACCGGTGCTGATAGTAGTAGTAGTTGCAGTAATAGTAGTAGGAAGAGAATTAAAAGCTATAAAATTGTATGTGTAGGTATGTATATATGTATGCATATATATATATATATTATTGTCTAAACATGTAATTGCTTTTTAATCAATAGTTATCTCACTCGCTACAGACAATTGTAATTTTCTCTACAGAGTCAGTAATAAATCATAATTTTAATCATACATCAGCCAATGACAGTACAGCGCCTTACAAGACGTTCAACAATCCCAGCATTTTAATTTAAATGTAAATCTTTTATATGCGTTAACAAAAAAACCAAAAAAAAAAAAATGTTGAAAAATCAGCAAAACATTCATCACAAACACACATAAACACACATTGTACATACAAACACACACACATTATACATTTTACGTGCTTATACACATATAAGCGCTATATATATATATATATATAAGCATATGCGCATGCTTAAGCAAAAAGAAACGCAACAAATCATCACCAATGAAATGGTTAACTGACTCTATTCACACGCTGAACAAACACACATGCATACTTAGCTATGTGTATGGATTTGAGCTGACACGCATAAATTCCAGTTATAAGTACTTGTACACTAGAGTTTAACGGTGACGATGAGCAGAGTAGTAAGCGTGTTACTGATATTCATTCTCTTACGTTTATGAGTTTGTGTTTGTTTGTTTATTTGTTTTTTTTTTCTCATATATGTGTTTATGGATGCATGTGCAAATATGTACGTGCGTGCGTGCGTGTATGTATGTTTTCAAGTATATTGTCGAAAATAGATATTTGTCTGCTGCTTGTGTGTGTACACAAGTTCGCACACAGAAATGAAACGACCGTTGCATGCGCAAATAAAATTAATTATACGCCACCTCAACTGAAATGCCAAAGAAATAAGAAAAAACAAAAACAAATGTAAACGAATAATCATTTCAAGAATGGAAAAAGAAATAAAAAAAAATAAAAATAATCATTTAAAGCTTTACGTCTAAAGCGGGCGAAACAGGCTGGCAGTCAAGTCTGCCAAGAGATGAATTGTTTGAATGCTCGTTTAATGCTCGTGTCCACAGGTGATAATACAAATATTTATTTATTTCTTTTATTTTTTCTTTTTGTCTTTTGTTTGCACTAAGATCTGAATCACAGTTGTTTTTCGCTGTTGTACATACAGAGGCTACACATATGACATCTTACGAGTGATTTATGTTTAATGAGGATTTCAGGAAAAAGACAAAAAGAAGAACAACAACAAAATAAAGAGAAAAAGTTTCGATTTTCTACAATACAATCAATGAATGCATATACATTTATGTTTTTATACATAAATTAATATATGCATTCACATGTATAACCATACAAGAATTTTAGTTAATAAAAAGTGTGTGATTTTGGAAAAAGTTTAATTTATTGTGAATACTTTTTAGCTGATAAACTGCCTCAACGCCTTTAGCCATATTTGCAATCAACAATTAAGTATTTCGTTGTAAAACATTTATCATTTAAAGGGTTTCTATTAGCAACATTACGAATGTGAAAACTTATATGGATTTCCTTACATTTATTAAGGCATAAGTAGGTACAGAAATTCGTACCATAAATTCAAGTTAAACTTTTTAACAAATAATCCGGTTATGTTCGATCACTATAAATAGTGGAGATCAATTGAAACTTTAATATCAAATTCTCTCGTAGCGAAAAGTAGTTACGGAAAGAAATTTCGAAAAACAGATGCAGGTATATACTGGTGAACTCTTATCTTTTCGAGTTCAAATCATATTATAATTAAACTTTTGTACTTAATCAGGTATTCGTTGAAAACTTCAACAATTTGAGATTTTATTTACTGTACAATACTCGACATGTATGAACAAATTTGAAATCTGTCAGAACTCTTTTTTTTTTTTTGCTGTGAAATTGCACACACACAAACTCAATATACAAGATGTAAGACGAATTATTTTGCTGCAATTTTTTTTTTATTTTTTCATATTAAAGAGCTTCTCGTAAATATCGTAAAGAGTAAGACATAGTGTAAGACATATAGTACAGACAATAGACGTTCAAAACTTCACCGGAAGCCTTGTTGCATTACATGTATGATTTGATTTAATAATTCAGAAGGACGGGCAGATGAATATATTTAAATTAGACGACTTCCTTACTTAAAAAATAATGAGATTCCATAGAAACAACTAAATCAATTGCGACCATAAATGGGTGGAACATTTTTATAGAAACTAATATAATTACATTAAACATATATTTATATATATGTATATAAGTATTTTGTTATATGTATGTTATACTTTTAAAAATAAATAGATGAACATATCTAATCAATTGAGATCGTAACAAAACAGAACACTTTTCTAAGAAGTAAGAAGTTGAAATCATATAATCTAAGTACAATACAAGACGGACAGATGGACAGATATCTAGATCTTAACTTAAATGCTAATGAAGCACAGAATATTTCTTTAAGTAAATATTAGGAAACTAAACGCAATATACACAATCTGGCGCCTTTTGCCTTTTGCCTTTTAAATAGTGAAACTTGGCGAGAGAGTAGTACTTATTTTAGAAAAAAAATACATAATAGATATGTGTAGTTTGAATAGACTGCGCTCTGGTTAATTAATTTGCAATTTCTGTCTCATTAAGATAATAATCTGTCTGTTATAATTTCATAAACATGTTTGGCGTTTTTTCCTCAAAAATATCCGATATTTACATTATCCGCTGCTTTGTATAAATATTTAAAAGTATTGTGTTAAGTAACTGATAGATAACCAGTAATTATAAACTATAAATTATACAGTTTAGGCATTACGTACCAGTGACCATATGCAAATCACTACTAAGCAAATATATTAGATATCTTAAGAAACTTTAGAAAAAAAAAAAAAAAACAAAACAAAATAAAAAAACCCGAATAATTTACATGCAAAGTGCAATAGAAAAAAAAAAAAAAAAAACACAAAAACAAAACCAAGTATTGTTACATTCCAGGAAAGTAATATGTTTATGTAAATGTTGTTGTATCGTTTATATAAATGTGTACGTACAGTCATTTGCTTAGTACGAACTTATAATAGCAAGAAAATGAAAAAGAAAAAAAAAACAATAAAATAAAACACCAACAAATACCGCAAACCTTAATTCCAACGAATTGGTGTAAAATTATTTTGGCGCCTTAGTTTATTTGCAATTATTTTTTTTATTTTCTTAGTTTTTTTTTGTTTCTTGCTATTTCTCTCTCCCTCTCCGTCTCCCTCTTTCTCTATCTCTCTTCCTCCCTTCGTTATACAACATGTGTATTTGGTGTAAATAAATATATACATATATATATATATATATGTGTACAACGGCATAATTATTGGGGGTGTGCCATTACTACTCAACAACTAAAATGTCGTTCAACATGTCAACAACATTTTGTATTTGCATACAAGCATTTTGTACTGCTATGCTGTTGGTTTTTAAATTTGTTTTTTTTTTTTGCAATTTTTTGCAATTTTTTGCTATTTTTATATAAAACGCGTGATCAGTTTGTTAATATATATGATTATTGTGATATTAGCAGTAGTTGTTGTTGTTGTCTTTGTTGTTGTTTCTTTTAGTAATTTTCGTTGGCATATGTTTATTAATATATTGTTTAACAAAATCTGATTAACAACAATAGCCAGAAAATGTAGCTGTTGTGTTAATATGTTTTAATTATCAACGTGTTCCATATACATACCAACAAAAAAACAATAACAACAACAACAATAACAAAAAAAAAATAGAAAAACAAAAAAATTGAAAAACAAAACCAAAGTCACCCGCTGACATTTTTCTATTCCATTAAATAAATCATATGCATAATAATTATGGAAATTTTATCTATAGAACAGTTATTTACCAAAAAGATTAAAAAAAATTTTCTTCGAAAAAAAAAATAAATATTATTAAAAATGAAAACATAATTGATAACTTAAAATAGTTTCAAAGGTAATATTTATTTTAAAACTTTTCAATTAATAATTTCTGAATGCACATCTCGCTCTTATTCATTAAGTGCTTTTGAAAGTTGTCCACCTAATTACCTTTTTACTTCTTTCTTCTATATAGATGAATTCCGGATTTGATATTGTTCATGAATATTTTTATACACTTTGAAGTACCTACAGCTTCTTTCTAGGTGTTACATATACATTTTGATAAAAAAAAAAAAAATCACATTTCGATACCTCATGAAATTTGATGGCTGTGCTCGAGATTTTCCATTTTTGTCACATCCATTGAATATCTGTTGAAATTTTAGTAATTGAATCCACTGCCAATTATGAATAATCAGCAAAAATTGGAATTTTTTTTTTTTTTTTGGTTTTGCAAAAAAGGGATGTTCTCATTTTTCTAACCAACTTCCAACACATTTACCAACTTTGGTGTCATATATTTTCATTTTTTAGGTCAAGAGAATCTCTACCAAAGGCTATTACACAGACAGTTAGACGGATATGTTTAAATCGCGATTGCAAATTTGATATTGATCAAGAATATATTTATACTGTGGAATCTTTGAAACTTCTTTTTGTTTGTTGCAAACAAATTAACAAAATAAAGAAAAAAATAAAAAGAGAAAGAAAAAAAAAGAGAATATTTTTGCAGTGATTTATGCGTTTTATACGCCGCCACGTTTTATTCTTTCTTTATTTTCTTTTATTTAATTTTTTTCTTTTCCGTACTTTTCCTTCGTTTTTCTTTCCTATTCGTTTTCTTCCCTTTTTTCTATTTTCATTTCTTTTGTGCGTTTTTTTATCTTTCATTTTCTTATTTTGTTGTTTCTTTTGTTTTCTTTCCTTTTCTTTTCTGTTCTTTCCTTTTCCTTTCTATTCTTTTCTTTCCCTACGTTTTCTTTTCTTATCTCTTGTTTTCTCTTCTTTTCTTATCTTTTCGTTTGTTTTCTTCTCTGCCCGACTCTATATAATTCTATTGTACTGTATTCTATTCTAATGGTAATAGAGTAGAGCAGAATAGAGCAAAGTAAAGTAGAATAGTGTAGAGTAGAGTATAGTTCTTTTCTCATCTTTTCTCTTTTCTACTCTATTCTAGAATTTTCTTTCCTTTCCTTTTCTTTTCTTTCCTTTTCTTTCTTTTTCTTTTCTTTTCTTTTGTTTTCTCTTCTTTCCTTTTCTTTTCTTGTCTTTCCTTTTCTTTTCTTTTCTCTTCCTTCTTTTTCTTTTCTTTTCTCTTCTTTCTTTTTCTTTTTTTCTTTTCTTTTCTCATCTTTCCTTTTCTTTTCTTTCCTTTCCTCTCCTCTCCTTTCCTTCCCTTTCCTTTTCTTTTCTTTTCTTTTCTTTTCTTTTCTCATCTTTCCTTTTCTTTTCTTTCCTTTTCTTCTCTTATTTTCTCTTATCATCTCTTCTCTTCTATTCTCTTCCCCTATCTTATCTTCTCTTCTCTTCTCTCGTCTCTGCTTTCCTTCTCTTCGCCCGTATCTGGGCCTCTTCTCTTCTGTTTTCTCCGCTTCCTTTCTCTTCTCCCATCTCTGGGCGTCTTCTCTTCTCTCTTCTCTGCTTCCCTTCTCTTCTGTTTTTCTTTTCGTTTTCATTACTTCTCTTGCTTTCCTCTTTCCCTTTTACTTCTTTTCCTTCCTTCAATTTTCTTTTCCCTCTTCTCAGTTGCTTTTTTCTTTTCTTTCATGTCTTTATTCTTCTTTCTTCTTCTTTTTTCTTCTCTATTTTTCTCTTTGCTTCTCTTCTGTTCTCTGTTTTCTTTTCTTTACTTTTATATTTTTTTTATATTAAAAATCTTTCGCTCCAAAGCAATTGGTCTTAAGACAAACATCCAGAACTGCTGCAAAGGAGTAATACCTCTAAATAAGATGGTTGATGTATACGTATAAGTCAGTCAGCCATGATTACATTATTGGTTTTATGTTCTTTTCCTTTATGTTGGCGTCAGGCTTTCATAAAAGTAAAAAAATCATTTTAAATTCTATTTCGACTACCACCCTCGTCGTTGAGATTCTGCAGGTGACAGTATATGAAATATTTAATTAATTCTTTTTCTCTTCAAAAATTGATTTGAAATGTCGGTATATACAGCTACAGAAAAGTATATTGAATCAATATTGTTTTCAATTTTTTTTTCTTTTTTTTTTAAACAATAACATTTACTATAGTTTTGACACTCCTGCAAATTGTTCAGCTTATGTCACGACAAAAACTTCAATTCAAATGATAGTCAAACAAAAGCAACAACAACAACAAACCCAACAACAATTGCATAAAAAATGAAAAACTAATGAAACGAAATAACGGTTTCGATTAAAGCTAAAAATCATTTATATTTTTTCAATATATAATATATGTATATGTATGTCTGTCTGTCTGTCCCCACATATATGCATTGCTTTCAAACAAAAATAAATCGAAACTACAAGTGATTTATTATGATAAAACCATGTATATGTGAATATGTGTGTGGAGTTAACATACATACTATATACAACGAAGACAACGACGATAACGACGACGACGACAACGACGAGTGGGGAAAGGTATCACACAATTCTTTATATTCAACTTTGACTGCTGTGTCATAAGCGCGGTCTGCCGCGTTTCGCTGTGATTCATATCATAAGCTATGAAGGCGTGTCAACACAAGACTGCAACCGTTGTCTTACAGTTCATTAAACGGACAAACACATAACATTAGTTCATACATACATACATATATATATATATATATATATATATATATATATATATATATATGTGTGTGTGTGTGTATTTCTATATATATATTGACAATAATAACAAATGAATGGAAATCATTGCCACTCAGTTGGCTATTTTACTATAATATATATATATATATATATATATATATATATATATATATGTTTGTATGTATGTATGTATGTATGTATATACACATATATCCGCACATGCGGATACCTTTAGTTAAAGGTATAACAACAACTATCAACATACATGCGTAATACACTCCACAGAGTATATTAATTCCAAACGGCCGTTTACAACCAAAAGAAGACTTCATAGTGAAATAAAAAAAATCAGATGAATACAATAACATATAATTAGATAGGAATCTGTGTTTTGATTATTTTCTTGAGACCGAATTATATAGCACCGCATCCCTTAAATACTTTAAAGGAATTGTTTCATCGACGTTATCGTTGGATGGGATTGAACTTAAACTAATACTAACGATGATGTTAACAGTTTGCTTTGCGAAAATCTTGTCAAGTTTAGTCTAAGGGGTTAAGTAAAGTGTGAGCGCACACACACACACACACACACACACACACACACACACATTGAGCTTAAACCATTAAACAATATTTCAGATAATTCAGTTATGATTCGAGTTATCGGTGACGTATTTTTATACGAGATGTGCTTAGGGAACTTTTTGAGTTTTTTTTTTTGTTTTTTATATATTTTTCATATATATATATTTTTATATATAAAGTCCAAGTAAAATGTTTTTTCTTTTAATCTCTTATCCAAACGTATCAAATGATTTAATTCGATATATGCTGATGTATGATATCAAAGATCACATTTAATGAGAAAAAAACTCTCTCCATAGTTTTTCCCGAAACCAATATAAATAAAATGATATGAATATAGTAACGTTATAAAGGATATTGCACAATTTTAGTCCGATTCATGAATGTTAGCTTTGTAGAGTTCTTGCCGTAGTGTTTTTGCCATGCGAACTTCGTACTCATACTCGAGTTAAATTTGAAATCTCCTGTCACTTTTGTCGCGTTACTTTTATGTGTTGTCTGATCACAATCCTGGTACTTATGATATATAATATTGCATAGTGTTCATATTATTTTGTCTATCTCTCTGTATGTGTTGTGTTTGTATGTAATATAAGTTATTCAGTAATTATTGATCTGTCAAATCGTCGTCATTTAGTATCTTTATAACTTAACAATTGTTTGTAACGAAAATACATACATTCTTCTTCTCATCAAGTTTATAAACATATTTTCTATCAATTTTCTCTCTTATATAGAGTTCACTTACATTATAAGTGAGTTTTTTTTTTGTAAGTCTTTAAAAAGTTCATAGTCTCATGACTTTTTGCTATAACACTTTCGTTTAACGCAAAACGATTAAATGGTAGATGTGATACGTGTTCGAAGCTTCGGGCTTGAAAATTGAATTCATAGAAGGGACAAAACTGATGGATATGAGAGAAATTTTTTGTTTTTTTATAATCAATCACTCAGAGGATATTTCCAACATACATGTAGAAATATGATGATAATGGTCAGGGTATAGAATGTAGGAGAAAAATAGTGGCGTTAGTATATAAGCATAGTTTAGGAGGTGTACGCTTGCTCGGTCTAGTGTAAGCTTTTTGTTAAACATCTTTTGTGAGAGTTAAATACTTTAAAAATTTAAAAAAAAAAAAAAATTTATAATTTTTTCTTAAGCTTTATCGTATCTTATATATTATTTATCGTAACTAAGAAAAATAATTAAATAATTTTGCATTATTTATGCGGGGCTTTGAAGTTTTCTAATGATCGAGCTTTTCTATTACATTACAAGCTTTCATATAAAGCTTAAGTGTATGGAACTCTCATGATAAAGAATTTTTTACGGTTATTACATACTCTCTACTTGCCGTAGATCATAAGTTGGATCAATATTATTATGTTCCGGATAAGATCATTTTTAGTTTGACTTTTATGTTGCAATTTTTTTTTTTTTTTTTATTTAAAAATTCGAAAACCTTCGACTGTGTAGTGTTTATTAAGACTTTCGGCTTAAGCTGTATATATAATTTTTCTTCTTCTTCTTGTTTTTTTTTCTTTTTAAATATTTGCTTTTTTAAATTTCTTCTTTGAAGTTTTGTCGACACAAATGAACCAAATCTAATATGTTTTCCTTTCTTTTCTAATGTGTAGTAAGAGAGCACGTAAAACAGAAAAAAGTGATATATTACAGTAACCAGAATAGCAAAGAATTGTTTTTCTTTCTTATCAAAAAATATTTATTATTATTGTTGTTGTTGTTGTTGTTGCGGAAATCTACACAAATTCACTTAAGAGTATGAAGTGCTTCGATAAAAAATCAATTTATTTTCAGATTTCAATTTTATTTATTTTCGAATGTTTAAATGTTTTTATTTTTTATTTTTTTTTCTATTGCATTTGGTTACTAAAGGTAAAGAAAAAAAAATCCCGCCTTTGTTTATACAAAAGGTATATATGTACAAACAAAGAGATTAACCATCGATTTACTACTCTAAACTAAAAAGAATCATAAAAATATGCACTATAAAGCTCGCTCATTTGTCTAAGAGATGGCAGTCAATTGTCAACAAAATTCTTAAAGACTTTGTATGCTCAGAAGAGAATCATATCATTTAAGTTTTGTTTTACAAATAAAAATCTTTCATATTAAAGTCGCGAATGATCCCTATATGTTGTTCATATATATATATAATACAACAAAATATTTTTCAAAGTTCATCATAATCAATCATTTTTGGATTTATCAGGTGTGGCGGTTAATAAGTTTTATTTTTTGTTTTTGTTTTTTCTCAATAGATTGTATTACACATATGTTGACTTAATATGCGATATGCATGTTATTGAAATCAAGCTTTCAAACCTCATATATCAAATTTTTTTGAAGGCCATAACATTAGACATTTTTGTGTGCTAAAAGATACCGAACGTTTACGGAACGTTTTTATTTAGCAACTCCCTCTCTCAGGAGGAGTGCTGCACTCATTTTCCCCATCATGTTTGTAGACTTAAGAGGAAATTTCAGAGTTTTTATACAGTATATATGATGCATTCTTGATTAGCAACAAACACTGAATCGATCTAGCCATGTCTGTCCGTCTGTCTTACTGTGTGGATGTGTGTTGTTGACACACTACTGAGTGTCAAAAATATAAAGATATCGATTCGTAGAAATATTGAAAATTCTTGCATGCAGTTAGTTAGTCTTGAAAATTAGCTAAATTGACTACAGAGAACAAGGCCGCGAGGTAAAGCGTAAACTGAAAATTAAGTAAGTTTTCCGTTTATTACTCATAAATGAGAATGAATGAGAGAAGATTGAAATTCTTAAATTTATTTTAAGGAGGACCCTGCTACTATTCATGTTTAAAAATCAAAAAAAAACATATCGGCCACACCCATACAGAGTTATAAGTGGTGATCAAATTTCATCATAATTTTTTCAAGTTTTCTACTTATGAGTCATAAGGTAAACAAGACGAAATGTGTTGAAAATTATTCCGGGCATACTTCGTATATGTGTATGTGTATATATATATAAGATCCGGGTGAATATATTATAATTTTATTTAATATTTTTTTATTTAATTTTTTTCTATTGAATTTTTTGATTTCATTTTTCTTTTATTTTACATTAAATAAATTTTTTTGGCAAAAGTTTTCAAAGTCTACTTAAAAAATGAAGGAAATCTTTAGTCCTTTTTGAATGAAGTGCTTTTAATATTTTTTTCAAAATTATTGTGTCCTTCGATTCTGAAATATTTAGCACTAACTGCCTGTTGTTGTTAATTACGTAACAATGATGGTAAAAAATACTTCTACGATGTTAATTAATTTTTTTTTTTTAAATAATTTTAGATTTAAAAAAAATTCAAAGTATGCTTCTCTTGATTTACATACTAACTTTTTCAGGGTGTGAGGTAACCATTTTATAAGAAAACTGATCTTATACTACTAATACTACAACTAGTACTAATCGTTTTCGGTAAGGAGGTCATCTTATGGTAAGAAGAAGTCAAGTTTGAATTTATGTGAAAAGATTGAATCGATACAAAAATTTGTGAATTAAACTGAAGCAAAACTAAGTTAGAAAATAATGCAAAAAAACTTTCATTTTGTCATTTTCTTTTCGATCAATCAAAACTCTATAACACGATAGATTTTACCAGAGATATTTCGCGTGCCATGGGTCACGTAACCGCGGGTATTTAAGATACCGTCCTAATGTTTGGCTGACAGGGCTAATTGGGGCTGCTGTTGTGTACTCAACCAAGTCGCGTGATAGGTCTGCAATGCCTGACTGTTATAGTGTAATCGTTTGATACAAAGAAAGTTAAAGATTTTACTTAGATGTTACCTAGACCGGCAAGAACGGCTTGATATAATTATTGTATCGTATAATGTTTATTGATAGATGGAACATCAAAGGCTAAGATATCCCTGTCATAGGTAAGTAGCGCACCTCAAGGGAGCGATGACTGATGCAATACTCGCCTTTTTCTATTTCGAATTTCGAATCTTGCATGCATGGGGCAGGTTATCCAAAAAGGATCACTTTTTGTAATTGTTGCATATCTGACTTACTGTCCGGAGAAAGCGTCTTACCTGATCACCACCACTGGGATATGGGGTCCTTGATGGGAAGAATTCTCACCACTAGAGAGTAAACGTCTGTTCAATGGTTAATTCTAACACTTCGGACTAACAGAACTCACTATAATGCAGATTTCTATCTACTACTTTCCATTCAACATCGGCTTTCATTAGTTGAAGTAGTCTACCGTAAGTTTAGATTTTTACAAACGAACCTTAAAACCAAAACAGAATTCTGACTAGTTTTGATTAATTTCGAGTAAATTTTGAATATAAAAGATTCGAAAAATACCTGAACTTGTCTAGATTATGACTAATAAAAATGTATAGCTTGTACAACGGCAATGTTTGAAGGCGATCAAGGCCACACGTCAAGAATCAACCAATTTATCCAAATTAATCAACTTTTGTAACTCGTACAGAAATCGTACATAATCTTAATATTAAATGAGTTGAGGCACATTACTTAGAAGCTTAGAATAATAAACACGCTTGAGATTTGTTTTAAGATTTTATATATGTATTTATGTTACGGATTTTATGGTATCTCGTAGATGTGTATTTTTATTTCAAACATTTAACACAAAAAATTAATCGTGCCCCCTCTGGGCAAATAAAGGTAATTATTCGATTAACAAGTGTTAAAGAACGCGAATCACGGTTAACTGTGTAACAGTGTGATCACAGGTGTATTGCAAAATGGTAAATGGCTACCTGGGCATAAATATTCTAATAAAAATCACTGCTTTAATGATAAATTTTATTTCCCTATAATATATATAAAATGTTGCCTGTTGTGTTTGTTCGCCGCAATCATTTACGAGTGCTTAACGAAAATAATTTTCTAAATTTATCACATATCCAGTTCTGTCTAAAACTTATTACTAAAATGATTTTTTTTACCAAAGAAATAATGAAAAAAAAAAAACGAAATAAATTCAAAACAAAAAAAAAAAACCTTCATAAAATCAAAAGCCTCTTAGTTGAAGCAAGTGTAAGACAAGCAACCAGGCAATCCATACCTAGCACTTGGCCACAATAATAAATTTCCATTAAACCAGATGCCCGCAATTGGTAATTGTGATTAACAACTTGAATACATTTTATATGGACCTGGTGGCCATAAGTATACAGAAAACATCACAGCCAAGCAACCAACGAACCGAACTAAACACATTGATGATGTTGATGCCAACAGCAAATGTTCGGCACACGTGAACAATTTTGTAAAAGATTTGTGAGCTGACAAATAAAAATACTAAAAAAAAAAAAAAAAAAAATTAAATAAATAAATAAAAATAAAATATATATATATATATATTTATATATATTCTCTCTCTATCTCTCTCTCTCTCTCTCTCTCTCTCTCTTTCTCTCTTTCTCTCTCTATCTATCTCCCTTTATCTCTTTCTTTTTCCTTCTCTCTTACCCCTTTCGGGTATAAAGACTTTACAAAGCGCGATATACTATTAAACCACCAAACGCTATACAAATCTAAGAGACATTACTACCTACATAGTCGCGGCATATATAAAAAAACATATATAAAAATTTATACATATATATATGTATGTACAAATAAATGTATGCTCTATGTATAGTATATCTACCGTTGGCTGCAAAGAGGATTATAATAAATTTATATTGCAAAGGTGTTGGAGGTTGCTGTGTTGTTGCAATGAAATAAAAAAAAAATAAATAAATAAATAAATAAAAGAAAAAAAGAAAACATTTACGAGTGTGTACGTACGCGCATGGTCTGGCTTTGCATTTTGTACAAATTATAAAATAATTTGTAATCCTTGTGTAAAATATATGACTTACACGATGCTACATGCAATACATGGACACACACACACATAAACGAATGTAGATGCGTTTCTGTGTTTATTGCATTTGTATGGGCCGTTTGCAAAGTCAAGCTAGCAAATCTTGTTATACGATCAGAGCATTTATTGAAAATTATTTTAAGCCGTTTTACTTTCATGTCACAAAATTGTTCTAAAGGCGGCAAACAAACAGCAAGAACAACAACAACAACAACAACAACAATAACAACAACCACAAGAATCAGGGAATCAAAAGAAGAAGAAAACGAAACAAAAAAAATGAAAAAAAAAACGAAGAAGTAAAACATGTTAAATTATCAATTGCCATAAATTCCAGCATTTACCAATAGCTCCATCGGGCAACTTAATATGGCAACTATGCAATCCGTTAACTTAAGTACCCATATGTACATATGTAAGAGCATTCCAGCGTTACCTATGTTGTTTGTGGTACATGTAAGTATGATCCTCCAGCAGCATAACATTCTTTGGCGCATCATTATCAACTGCAAAGAAAGATAAAAAAAAAACAATAAAAATATAAAAAATAAAAATAAATAAATAAAACAAAAAAAAAGTAAGAAGTTTGAGAGAAAAAAAAAGCTATAAAACATGGACAACAACTGAGAAACACGTGCATTGCGCAGCTGCGCATGCGTTCAGTTTTAGTTAGTCAGTTGATTGTTTTTGTGTGTACGTGGATGTGCACATGGATGTGCATGTGTGTGTATGATTCAAGTGTCCTGCGGCATAATGTGCTTAATAAACCATGAATCACTGTCGTTTATTTGGACGATCAATTCAATGAATGGTATGACACTGGCATGATATAACATAAAC
Organism: Glossina brevipalpis; assembly: GCA_000671755.1. Taxonomy (NCBI): domain Eukaryota; kingdom Metazoa; phylum Arthropoda; class Insecta; order Diptera; family Glossinidae; genus Glossina; species Glossina brevipalpis. Next base: position 326,989 of record KK351207.1, read on the forward strand.
GTAGTTCAGATTTTGGTTAATTACATCGCAAAAGAGGGGCATTAACGAAGGCTTAGCAAAAACAAAACAAACAACAGCTTAATCGGATTATTCAGATTTAGATTAAAAAGCCCTGAACTACATGAAGACAATCTGTTGTTCACTCGTCACTATTCATCACATTTTCAATCTTAAAAAAGAGCTTTGAAGCGGAATCGTTTCTTTCTGTTTTATTAATAAGTTATTACAAATACCGTTCGCATAATTGTCAAGCTGACAGGAATTATATTTGGATTTTTGATGAAACTTTACGTGATCTATGATCTATAAAACGTTTAGAAAACGATTCCTTTCAATGACTTACGTTGTCTTATCATATCCAAACAGACGAAAAAGCTTCGTAAAAAAGCTTTCAAAAAAGCGTTATATCACGTTGTAAGCGTAGAGTAGAATATGAAAAGTGAAAATCTCTGGTCTAATCTCTGGGTTTGCAAAATTTTGTTCTGAAGAGTCCGTAGATCTGTTAAGAGAGTCAAACAGTATTTTCACTGTTCTTGTCGAGTAAATCGAGATATTAATGACTTTCGATCAGTTCAGTTTATCAAAAATATTTAAGGAACAGAAGCTTGTTACTTAATCCTTTTACAAATTCTCTAAGAACTAATACACCGAAAAATTAGCAGAATATAATTTGTGAATAACTTTCTAGATAAAGCTTGTATAACCTCCTAGAGAAAGCTTGCTTCGACGCTATTTAAAGGTTACTAAATGCTTTCTGTAGACAAAGCTTATTAGAAAGTTAATTTAAGGCACTTTATTCAAAGCTTCTTGGGGAATTATTTAGAGTTCATTTGCTCTATAGACAAACCTTTTTAGAAAGTTACTTAAAACTCTTCAAAGCTTCCGGAAGAAATTATTTAAAGTTCATTTGTTCTGTAGGCAAAGCTTTTTAGAAATCTACTTAAAGCTCTTTACTTAAAGCTTCTTGGGGAATCATTTAAAGTTCATATGCTCTGTAGACAAATCTTTTTAGAAAGTTACTTAGAGCTCTTTAATCAAAGCTTCTGGGTGGAATTATTTGAAGTTTATTTGCTCTGTAAACAAGGCTTTTTAGACAGTTACTTAATCAAAGCTTCTTGGGGAATTATTTAAAGTTTTTTTTAAAACCTTCTAAGTAATGCTTGTTTGAAAATTCAGTAATGGTCACTAAAAAACTCCATTCAAAGGTTTCTGTGATAAATTATTTGAAGTTTATTTCTAGTTTTCTATACAAAATTTGTTTGCAAGCCGATTAAACGTTACGTAAAACGCTTTAGTCAAAGCTTACTGGGATAGCACCACCAAAAGATTGTCCAGAATAATTTTGATGGGGCGTTTTTGAGAAATTAGTTAAAGTTAGATACTTAAAGTCTTATAAGGCAAAGAGTGTTTGGAACCTATCTGAAAGTTACTTAACACCGTTTTGGAATTAAATTTGTATAAGAGTCACTTAAAGATTATTTAAATACTACTATTAAAGCTTTTGTAGAGAAGCTATATAAAAGCTATATAAAAGCTACTTTTAATGTCGCTAGATAAAGCTTAAAAGTCTTCTAAACAAAGAACAATTTAAAACTGTTTAAAATTTATATAAAAAGCTTCATCAAATTTTAGTTATATGCGGCACAAAAATTACTAAAAGCTCTCTAGATAAGGCCTGTGTATAAAAGTTGCTTAAAGTTTACTTAAAGCCATCCTCTTATAAGCAAAGTTGAGTTGAAAGTTATTTTTAATTGTTACTTAGAATACTAGATATGAAGCGTTTTTTTGAAAGCTTGCTTGAAACTGCTTAGAAATTATTTAAATCTCTTTACATAAAACCCTTGCTTATGATGATGTTGTTCAAAGTTTTATTTAAAGACTTAAAAGGACTTATAGGCTACTACTACTTCCCAGGTTTTTGAGTTATTTTGATGTAACTGGAGATACTTTGTTAATAAAGGCAAAGATTCAATCTTATGTTTTGTTTTTTATTGTAAACGCGGTTATCCTAAATTATAATTTCATTATGATTTCTTATAATTTCCAAAATTGTTTGTTAATTCTCTTAAATAAAATTGTTTATAAACAATTTTGTTTAAACGTTTAAAGCTTAAAGACGATCCCTCTCTTACTTTTCATTCGATGGGATATAAGAGAGCATAAATATTGCTTTCCTTTCTCTATATACGTATCCTTTCCTCTCCGCCACCCTAGATAATCGCTTTCTTTAAGCTTTAAAGAAAAAAAAAAAAAAAACAAAAAAAAAAGTCAAGCGAAAACTGATTGTCAGTCGAAAAGGTAAAAAAGGAAAACGAAGAAAAAGGAACATAATACGAAATGTGGCGTTTTAGCGTTCGTTATTCAGCACATGTCGCGCCAGAGACCGTCAGTGCTTATTGGCAAATGTGTACACCGTACACCGAGCAACACTTAAATGGAAAACGACGAAAAAACAAGCGGTCTCTCAGCAATCAAAGGAGTTGTTTGTTGGCCGTCATCGTCTGTCCTACTATTTTCGTTATTATTATTATTATTATTATTATTATTGTTGTTGTTGCTGTTGTTATTATTGTTGCTATTGTCGTTATTGTTGTTGCCGTTGCTTATACTTTTCGTGCTTCAACAAAAGTAAATGGTCGTTATTGTGATAAAGGGCTTCACGCTCTTTGCTTGTTTTAATGTTAAAGTAATCACATACTCACGAAAAATGCGAGTGAAAAAGAAATCTGTGCCTTTTTCCTTCTTTTTTTTTTTTTTTTTGATTTCATTTTTAGTTTTTTCTTTCTGCCAAGGTTTTCGTTTCGTAGTTTCCCCCGCCATGAAAAAAAAAGTACGAGAGTCCCTCTGTGTGTGTGTGTGTGTGCGCATGTGTGTACGCGTCTCTATAATGGGTGTGTAGATGTGGGCACTTCATGCAAGTGTCTTAAGTGCTTTACGCTTAAAATGATCAACATTCTCAGGTGCGCCAAGTGTTTTACGAATGTTTTTAAAACTTAAAATTCTTACTGTGGTTGTGATTGTCGTTCTCGTTGTCGTTGTCGTTGTTGCTGGTCGTTGGTTATGTTGTTGTTGTTGTTGCTTTTTTCCTCTTACATTGTACGTCTGCTGATTTGCTTTCATTATTTACAGCCTCCACGCATGCTTAATACTGACGACATCGGCCAAGTTGTCGCATCTTTCTTAACTTTTTTTTTTGTTTTTTCTTTTCTTTCTCTATATTTTATTACCACGATGATGACGATGATGATGATGATGATGATGATGGTGGCGACCGTGGTGGTGGTAGTGTTGGTGGTGGTGCTAGTAATGATCGTACTGCTAGGTAGTGTTATGTATGTCTTATGTTGTATCGATACTTCTCAATATTGCTTTTACTTATTGATTTCAGTATTTTTTCCGCTTTTGTTTTGTTTCCTATTCTTTTTTTTTTTTTTTTTTTTTTTTTTTTTNTTTGTAAGACAAGAGCATTTTAAGTGTCTTGTGGGTTGTGAATTGTGTGTTGAATGTAACATAAATTAAAGGTAGAGAAACTCTTAAATTCTCACGATTTCTTATTGGATATTATCACATCATAAATAAGTTTCGATTTTGGTACATTTATCGAAACAACATAAATTTTTCTTTCAATTCTATGGCTGCATAACATATTTTTTTTTCGTTTACTTCGTGTGTTCTGCATGATTTCGATTGAATTTCGTTTTAATAATCTGACTATTTGAATGGACAGACAGACAGACGGAATTGCAGGCAAAAGAAATATTTGATTTTATTTGAAAAAATTATTTAATTTCTATCCGGATGAATGCTTTCATTGAGCGACTGACTGAGACGAGATTGGAGATTTGCTCATGCAAGTTTGGCTATTTTTGTTTTCTTTTTTTTGTTTTTTCCTTTTGAAGTCTTTATTTAATTGATCCTAGTTCGATGAGAGCAAGAAGTGTTTCGTTTAAATGAATCACTGGATCAATGAAAACTTTTTCTTATTTGTTGTGAGTGCGCGATCGAGATGTGAACGAGATGTGTGCCAAGAATTCATTTTCGAAAAGTATCGAAGATGCGCAAAGTTGAACCACATAACTCTTCCTTCGTATCGCAAATAACTCATTGTGCACAATAGACACACCTGGGATTTTCCTCCTTTGATAATGAAAAATAATATTTTACTGAATGTCGACATGAATTTCACCTTTCAGTTCATGTAAGACAATCAGAACAACATCTGCTGGTGGTGGTGATGGTGGTGGTAACTAGTAAACATTGATGGTCGATCAATCGACAAATGCGCCGAAAACATTTCGGGGACCAGAGATATATAAAAAGCTTCTCGGTTTCATTTTTTCTCACTTTTAAAATATACTCTTCACCGTACTCGATGTTTCCCGCATACTTTGTGGAGCACTTTTATTTAAAAAAAAAAAAAAAAAAAAAAAAAAAAAAAAAAAAAAAAAAAAAAAAAAAAAAAAAAAAAAAAAAAAAAAAAAAAAACACATTAAATCATCGGAAATCATTTTTGTCCTTTTGTAAGCTGTCTGTCTCCGTTTGTTTTACGTGGATACCTGCCTTGTAAACTTAACTCCACGGTATATTTAAATACTAGACTAATTCCAGTTAATATCAGTCAGCGTCCTTCGGGCTTTGGAACAAGGGAGGTCTCCGCAACTCCCAAAGTACCAAAACAAACGGTCACGGAATACATTCCAGAGTTTCCCTCTGGTCAAAGGGAAAACCCAGAAACCCAGCTCATTTACTAACAACCACCTCGATACTGCCGAAGAACCGCACCAGCGATCAGGCACCAAAGAATTCTCTAACTTTGTTGACGTTCCCAACATAGTACAAAGAGTTCCCTCATTTGGGCACTTGATCCCCGAGGAATACTTTAGTATTTCTGTACTTACTCGAAAGTGAACTTCCCACATATAAGTTTAAAGGATTATTATGCACTTGGAAAGACATCGACACATTCAGCTAACGTTTCCTGTGCTCCCAGTTCAACTACTACTTCAATCAATCATAGATAACTACTTCAGGCCTCAGTGTTATCATGACCGAAATAGCAGAGAACTATCGAGGAGACATGTACTGTCATAAACCAGAACACGTCATACTTACCAAACATAAACATAAACTTAAAGCTGCAAAAAAAAAACATACGCTTGTATGCGGTTTTGCGATATAACTTATAATGTGGAGCGTAAAGCTTAAAAGGAAAATAATTTGATCGTTTATTAAACGCTTACAGGCAAAGTAAATCTATTTCTTGGAGAAATCTTTAAGCAATTATTTCTATGCTTAAAGAGCGTGAACGCCGTACAAATGAAACGTCACTATTAATTTCTATACGATGATCTATATGTGGAGTCATTCCTTTTTTTCTTTTTTCTCTACCTTTTCCTTCCCTTTTTCCTGTTGGTTTTTTTACTTCCTTTTCCTTTTCCTTCTCCGCTTTTTTTTTATTTGTTTAAATAATCTGTTTGGACTGAACCACTGATAGATTCGAGAATTCGTGGCGAAATACGAAAGTTACTAACAATAATGCAAACGTTATCTATGAAATGTCAGAATACAAGGATCCTCTTAAAGACTTAAGGACACAAAAAAATATTATTTGATTTATTTAGTGACAAGAGATCAGGAGAAAAATGGAATTTTAAAACGTTTATAATACATGAATGACTCTCACGGCAACTATCAAAAATTTGATTTTCGTTTTTTTTTTATTTTTTTATTTTTCTGTTTTAAATTTCTGAACATTTTCGCATCTTATCTTTGCCTTAATTGATCAAATGTTCATAATAATAATTTTCTTTTTGTTGTTTTTAGTTATTTTTTATCAGGACAGGAATACATATAAAATTTTGTTTTTGCCTTTTTTTCTTTTACCTTTAGTGGTCGTGTTTCGTTTCTTTAGCAGTTACGTTCCCATGGCAAAGATGTCGGATTCACTAGAAAGAATTTCACAAGCATTGAAAGTTACACTGTACACTACGCATCATAAATGCCACACTAATTAATGATGTGCCGTTCGTTTAGCTAACTATACCATTAATGGCAAACAATTCTGATATCATTAAACCGAAATTATGTGCCATATAAGAGAAGACATAAACGCATTACAGACACATTCTAAGTATTTAGTTAACTGGATGTGGTATGAAAGCATGAAAGGTGGAAAGGGAGGGAAACGAAGAGAGTGAAAGAGAGTGAGAGAGAGAGAGAGAGAGAGAGAGAGAGAGAGAGAGAAAGCAAAAGAGAGGCGGCGGCATTTTATTTAATAATTCCTGGCATTTATAAAACGCGGCAACAATAACGATAACAACAACAACAACAACAACAAGAACAAAAGAAGCCCAACAACAGTAACAGCAACAGTAACAGCAACTGCAACAGCATAGAAGCATTAATGCAACATGTCTGTTGATGGTGGTTTAAGAGACATGTTAGACATGACCATTTTCGGCATAAGCTAACAAGGCTGGGACGCGTTGTTGTAAGTTAGTCTTAATAAAAGACATGGATCTACAAGTGCTCAAGAGCGGGCAAATGATCATGAATACTTTTTATGGAGGGATACTAAGACTAAAAGTCATTGTTCCCGTCTCGTAAAATGATACTTACATTACGGGCACACGAACGCGCATGCATGCAAGCATGCACACACGCACGCACACACACTTACAAGTATGTATTATAATTTATGTACGCAGCCTAAGTCTGCATATAAGCATGTGCATGTTTGTGTGTGTATGCATATGTGTAAGTGTGTGTGTGTTTGTATAAGCCTCAGTGTTACTTATAAATGCGAAAAGTAAAAGTCTCGAAGTTGCATAACATACGTTAGATGTAGATTCTGGTACGCACATAATTGTAAGACATTCTTACACAAATTCTTGGGGTCTGACCAAAGGCTACAATGGTCACTGCAAACGTTTAGTTAAGTTGTTAGCTAAGCCTATAATGTTTTCTCTTTTTTTTTGCCTTTTTTTTATTATTTTCGTTTTATTCTTTTTTTTTTTATTTTTTATTTTTTGATAGCTTTTGTGTAAAGAGCTTTGGTTTAGAGAACAAGGAAGTAAACATTTTGAGTAGCGATTTAGCGAAAGGTGAAGAGTGAATGAATGCTAGTTGCGGCTTTAATCTGTTAGTTTTAATCTATACAACAACTGCATATAAAGTTCATTAGCTTCTTGTTGTCATTGTCAGTGGTGCCGTCGTCCTCGTCGTTGTCGTTGTCGTCGTCATCGTCATCGTCATCGTCATCATGATCATCATCATTATCATGATCAGTATTTTCTTAAGCTGAATCATTGTTGTTGTTGTTGTTGTTAATAACACTACTATACTAACATTACTACTACTACTATTACTACTAGTTTGACATACATACATATGTGAGATATAGTCAAACTAAAGGTTCAAACAATAGTCTTAATGCCACAATACAACCTACGATGATTCTAATCATAAGCCACATGTCGCCAAAGTTAACTTTTGTTCATGCTTAACTTGTTTAAGCATTAATTGGCTAAAGTAGATAAGTTTTAACCATGACTTCATGAGTTTCATAACTTGGCAAACTTTCTCAGAATAGTTGATGTCTTGGCCGGAGTTTTAAGTTTAAGACCTTAGTGGCAAGTTCTTTACAATTTACAAGCCGTGTATTACTCTGCGTGCGTTTATATGACATTTTAGGCTTTATTTAGTTCCCTGACAATGATCTTTACATAGGAAAAGCAGAAAATGAAAATCAAAAAAAAAAAAAAAAAAAACTTCCAAGACATTCACTGACACTTTGACAATAAAAGACAAAAAATATAAAAAAAATAAAAACATTAAAAAAACATTTAAAAAAAAAAAATAAAATGAAAAAAAGGAATGAAAATAAATAAAAATGAAAATGAAAACAAAAACAAGAACTAACAACAACATCAGCAAGAATACTCTAGGTACTTACTTTCAACGTTTCTAGAATTTTCAATCAAGATGCCACGGACTGACATTTTGTTAAAATAACCAACTAACCAACCATCCCTTGAGTCAAACCTAACACATTAACAAAATGTCAGTCAGTTCAAATCTCTATTGAATATTACAACCCAGGCTGCAGCAGCAGCAGCAGCAGCAAGCATGCAATTACACTTGGGCTAATGCGTATATAGGTACAAACAAATACTCTGCTTCTATGAATATTTAAATAGCTTCCCAGGAATTACTCGCGTAACAAACTTCAAATCACGTTTAGTTGTTTATCTCTCTCTTTCTTTCTTTCTCTCTCTCTCTCTCTCTTTCTCTCTCCCTATATTTTTTATTTATTTGTTTAGTTTTATTTATTTTTTTTTTTTTTTTATTTTTTTTTGTTGTTGTCCCAAACATCCTTTTTAGAGTTTGTTGTTGGTTAGTTCATCTAACCTTTTCTGGCTACGGCTGGTGGCATAGCCACCAACAACTACTAGCAACAATTACTGACAGCGCTTAGCTACACTGTTGTGCTGTGCTATAGTACACACACACACACCTAAACAAATACGAATGTGTCTCGTGCAGGTACGTACGTACATACGTATTGTACGTATTGTATGCACATTCGTATGCACCTTAAAGCTAGACTTACTTGTGTAGAGTCATTGTCTTGATTCGCTAATTCTGATAACGTTGACAGTTTCATGCTTCCTCTCTTAGCTTCTGTGTGTGTGTGTGTGTGTGTGTGTGTGATTTCTTGTGTTGAAAACTTTACTATAATTGCTGCTATAGTGTTTGCCGGCAGTAGCAGTAACAGCAGCAAATCTGGTTGAGTTCATACACACATGTCTGGATTTTTCAATCTGTTTTCTTGCACAGCATTTTCCATAAAGTGTGAGAATTGTTTTCTATTTTTTTTTTTTGCAAAAACTTCTAAGTTTAACTTGAAAAATAGAAATTATTTACGTGATTAAAATGAATATATTTGCACAAAAACAAAACATAAATAAATAACGTCTTAGAGTGCAGGAACAAATTGATTCAGAGAGAGAGAGAGAGAGAGAGAGAGAGAGAAAGAGAGATTGAGAAAGAGAAAAGAAAGCCTATCTAAGTTAAGTTTAGAAATATTTATTATTATATAGATTAGGATGGAATAATATGTTCCATATTACTGAGACATAATATATGATATCGTGTATGTATAATATATACTGGTATCACATATCACAACGGAAAAAATTTCGTAGCGTTTTTCCCAACAGATGCCCTCATACACACAGTCGTGTAGTCGCTTTAATAATTTGATTGATTAATGCTATCATTAGCTCAAAATATAGAGCTTTTGAAAGGCTTCATCCTTTTTTTGTTTGACTGTTGTTAAATCAATCGAAAGAGAGAGAGAGAGAGAAAGAGAGAGAGAGAGAGAGAGAGAGAGAGAGAGAGAGAGAGTAACTGCGTTTTAAAAATAAGACAAAATACTGACAACAATTTACTTTACACGTAATGTTTCTGCGAGTGATAAAGTCATAACGGTTTTATCAGAAACATGATAAACGAAATGCAACATATTTGTGTTTAAGGTTTTGATTTACGAAAATTTATCTTAAATTCAACAGAAATGTATTTGAATTTTGTTGCAAGGACCCCACGAAATTTATCGACTGCGCGGCCCAATATCTATGACGATGTAAAGCTAATAAGTATAGAATCAAAAGCTCTGTCTTTAATCTTCATTTATTTATTATTTCACCGCTGTCTGCGTCAGTGTCGGTTTATCTATTGAAAAAAATTGTCTCATGAAATTTATCTCATAAAATTTGTCTTCAATCAACTGAATTGATTCATGGACTCATGTAGACAATAATACAGAATTTTTGTCATTTTTTTCAATTACTATTTCGTCTTGATGAGTTGAATATTTAAAAAAAAAAAAAACGATCCAAATGTTGAAAAAACCTTTTTTTTTTTTTTTAAAGAATGAACCTTGAATTGACTTAAATCCTATTGTTTCATCTGTAAATATCTATTCTATTGTTTCTAATGCTCTCATATTTATCTCGAACGTTCACAACTAATGCTCTCTTTTTATTCACGTGCTCTTTTATTTATAACTCTGTTACGGTGCTTACATGTGTACGTTTCAGGGACAGGTCCGTGTTGCAAGTTTTTTAAAAAGTTAAAAAGTTAACCCCTACAAGCCATCAAGTGAACGAATTCAGTGAATTATTTTGGAGACGAAACTCTTTGCGTATTGGCCTTAAGGGCATTTTTTTTTTTTTTAATGAAAATATAAAGATGTGAATACAAAAAAAAAATAAAAATAAACAAAAAGGAAGCGAATCTACGCTTTTACTTAATGTATCATATGTCTTGCGTCATAAATTTACACTTCAACGCTTATTAAAATATCACATGGAAATCATTTTATGATAAATTGATTTAAGTGCAATTATTTGATTTAAATGGTAAATTAGCAGTAAATTGTATTATTGTGTTGGGCTGTGCTGTGTGTGTGTGTGTGGTATCGATTTATATTTCGAATTTAAAACCCACACAAAAAGACAACAGCACAAGAACGACATATATGATGTGCGTTAAACCACTAAATCACTGTTAACAGGTATAATAAAAGTTGATTTTTTTTTTGTTTTGCTGTCTCTGTCAAAAATTAAAATTACAAGTATGGTATGGTAACAAAAAAAAATTGAAAAAGAAAAAAATATGATAATATTTTCATGTTGATTTAAAAGGTGTGTTATACCACATAAGTAACTACTTGTCATTACAAAAGTACTCAAAAATTGAACAGAAATTGCCAGACAGACATTCATACAAATACTATAATAATATTTAAATGATCGCATTGTAAAGAACAAGCATATAAAATTGTTCATTAGTTAAGTAACATTTAGAAATATATGAGAGTAAGAGTATAAGTAGAGAACTGCACTACCAATCGAATCTGTCCTAAAAGTTACTCTTTACCGCATTTCTGCTTGACTAAACTGAACTCTTTTTGAAGTCAAGATGTTAAAAAAAACTTCAATTCTTTCAATTTAACACAACAACGTTACAAAATGATCGCAAACAAAACTAGGCTCCGATGCCGTAATGCGATCAGAATTTCAGATATTATTTCAGTCATTTTTTTATAAATTCTATTAAAATATTCTATTTAATTGTGTGAGAAGACGGAGAAGAGGGAGAAGAGTGAGAAGAGGGAAAAAGGGAGAAAAGGGAGAAGAGGAGCAGAAGAGAAGAGGGAGAAGAGGGAGAAAAGAGAGAAAAGGGGGAAGAGAGAGAAGAGGAAGAAGAGGGAGAAGAGGGAGAAGAGGGAGAAGAGGGAGAAGAGGGACAGGAGGGAAAAGAGGGAGAAGAAGGAGAAGAGGGAAAAGAGGGAGAAGAGAGAGAAGAGGGAAAAGAGGGAGAAGAGAGACAAGAGACAGAAGAGAGGGAAGGATGAGAAGAGAGACAAAAGAGAGGAGACAGAAGAGTGAGAAGGGACAAGGGAGACAAAAGAGACAGGAGAGAGAAAAGCAAGAGGAGAGAGAGAAGATATGGAAGGGAAAGAATGGGTAGAAGAGAATGGGAAGATATGAAAGGGAGAGAAGAGATGGAAGAGAGTGAAGAGAGAGAAGATAGAGAAGAGATAGAAGAGAGAGACGGGAGAAAAGAGGGAAGGGTGAGAAGAGCGAGAAGAGAGAAAAGGGAGAGAAACGAAAGAAGAGAGAGAAAGGAGAAAAGAGGCGAAGAGGGAGAAAACAGCGCAGAGAGAGAAGATAGGGAAGGAAGAGAAGAGGGAGAAGGGAGGGAAGAGTGAGAAAAGAAAGAAGAGAAACACAAGAAAGTAGAAGATTGAGAGAAGAGAGAGAACTAAACTGTGAACAATTTCTTCTTTTGTAAGATATTTCTTTCTATAATGTTTCTAAATTTTTATGCTTTCTCTAAAATTAAACTACTTTATATTGCTCTTAGCTTTCCATCGCATTATAATTAGTTTCTTTCGTATCAAACGGTAAAAATTTTTATAAATCTGATGAAGCAAAGGGTTTCCCCTCGAAGATAAAAAACACGAGGGACGGTGACAAGGAATGATCGCAACATTGAAGGTGTATGCTCCATCGGTAAATGTTATTCCCTTACCAATCAAGACCCACCGTAACTATGTCCTTATCTGGTAGTCCCAATTCTTATGTGCTAGGCGGTAACCTTTTGCGATTGGCCTACTACTCTGTTGGTCGAGGGATAATAAATCACTTCTCATTGTTCCTTTACAATAAAGAAATGATAAAAAAAAAAACAAAATTAGTTTTGAAGACTGCAATTTAAAAGTCAAACTGAAAATCTTATCCAATAAATAATAAATAGACAAAAATTCGATTCAAACCTAACAATATAAATTCTCGCTCTGGTATAATTTTTTGTTGTTTTTATTTTCTTTTTTGTGCTGCCAGATATGCATAAACATAAAAACATCAACATGTACAAATAATTAGTTAAACGTGTAACAGCAGAACATGGCTGAATGAGTGAATGAACGAATCGATGTGTGGGTGGGTGGATATGTTGAGTAAAGAAACTGCCTCATAAAGTAACACAAAGTATCACTTAAAAAGCTATAAAATGCATATATGCGCTTATATGTTTATATGCTTTGATGCCAGCGCACATGTATCTTATGATTCATATTATATAAGAATGCAAAGAAAACTAAATAATACGCACACACACACATGCTTATTAATCACACATATACATAAATATATATAAACATACACATAAACGCATGTATATATGTACATATATACGCACACATACACGTAAATATATATGTATATATATGTATGTTTGTATATATGTACGTATGTATGTATTTATGTATGTATGTATATATTTAACACCTGCTAAGATCAACTGTAATTACCCCACATCGGGTTATAAGTGCCGGAGCTTGTAGCTAACAGAGAATGTGGTCTCATTCATAAATAAGGGTAATTATTTTTATTGATATACAAGTGTGTTGTACCTACACACAAATGGATACAGATGTTTTTTTTTATTTTATTTCTTATTTTTTATTCCATATTTTTTTTTTTTTTTTTTTTTTTTTTTTTCTAAAAACATCAGAGCAACAAGCAATTTATTTCAAGATTTTATGTTCATCCTGTAATTTGATTGTGATTTCTGTTGAACAAATTAACACTCATGTATGTGGACGAAGTGTTGCAGACAAAATGCGGACAAATTTTACTCGTTTTTTTTTTTCTTTAACCGAATTTCAAACCCACATCCAAAAATTATTTCATACACATTGGTAGTTAATAGAATTCCAGATCGATATAAAAAAGAAGGTAAGAAAACTAGATGATCCAAACCGAATTTTGGATCCTTGTTTTAAACCCCTGGACATTGAACAATTTATTAACTAAGCTGAATATATATTCTAAACTTCCTTTGCATGTTCAGAAGTAAGTGCAAGTAAGCTGAGCACGAGTAAACATGAATTTCAAGATAAGTTCATGTGTAAGCAAAATAAGAATAAATAATAATTTCAAGAAATTTTTTTTCTTATATCTTTCCCATATATATATATAATTATTAATATATATAAATCTGTAGTAAAATTGGTTAAATTTCATATGCAAAATATCTCGAAACAATCGATTCATTTGCGTTATCCGTCAGACCGATTGACTTCATTTTGATCGATAGAGTAAAAAGAAGCATTTTGGAGAGGAAAATTTTTGCTAAGAATTTTCGCAAATCAAATACGACCCCAAAGTCTCGGCACTAGACTTTTATAACCTCTTTTGCATAAAAAGTTGATGAATCAATTTTGAGGTTATGTACGATTTTTTTTGGTATTCATTAAATGATCTCGGGGACCGTAATGAAAACTTTTGCAAAATTTTAATAAATTAATTTCATTAGAGCCACACACTACTCGTCGCATTTCTTCTCATAAACTTCTCACTTAAAACTCATTACAAAAACGCACAAAAGTATAATCGAAGTAAAAAATCGTGTAGACCTTCCCGAACGCAAAATGTCACGCAAATGATTGGCTGAACACTTTTGATATTACGCTTGAGCTGAGTATTCTTTAAACGGCCTTAGCAGTTACTAACTGAAGAGACTGAAGAGAAGCAACGTAGGAATCAAAATTTTCCCAACGAAACACCGGGAACTGTTTTCCTCTGAACAAAAACTATCGGAAATTTATGTTTTTTTTCTTTCCATATTGAAAATTAAAATTGAATCTGAAAATGTTAAAATAAATTTCGACTTTGACTGAATACACAAATATGGACAAAAATATTCGATGCAAGCTGGAAGGAACATCAGCAGCAATATTTATCGGAATTTCACCGCAGATTTCCGAATGCAGCCAAACCGATACACCCTAAGCTAGAATTGAAGCTTCAAGCGTAACAAGATCAAATTTTAATTTAATATGAATATTTTTTCAAAATATACTTTTATAAGGATTCAATCATTCAATGAAGCTGAGTTCTTGAAAGTCGAAAACATCATACGATGGTGAACAACTTCAACTTCGCCGGGTGTTATTAAGTCATGAAATTATTTATTTATATTTGTGAGTTGTATTGTTGCTGTAATATTGGATATTCGGGATCTATATAGCGTTCCTAATCCATATATTCAACTGATCGTAACAGTTTGTTCTTTCTTTTCTTTTTGAGCATCGCTTAGTGGTGAAAAGAACTTTGTATACCTGCTGTGTCGAAATATAAAATCAAGGTTAACTAACATCGCGTAATGATTAGTAATCATCGTCATGTGCTTGGACAGCTTTAAATTTGTTTGTGTTAATAAATGTTTAAATAATGTGTAACACCTTGTTGTTACTGATCAGTCAGTCGGTCCTTCGCAAATTTATATGCGCTCGCCGGAACAACAAATATAAAGAAACTAAACCAAATCAAAAAAAAAAAAACGAAATTCGAAAAATCATAAAACTGTTAATTACAGAAATGCTGTATAAAAAAAACAAAAAGGTGTTCCTGGAATCATTCGACATTTTAAGCTAAAGTGTTTGGTATCAACACTTTTGCAACTTGCTTTGCTTTTTTGCTTTTGCTATTGTTTTTTTTTTTTATTATTTCTTTCCTCCTTTTTTTTTGTTATTTTCATTTTTTTATTCACGCACTCTAAGATTATGTATAATTTACAAATTGGTTTTCCGCTTATGATGTCTGTCTGTCTGTCGTTTTATGAAAGTGATAAAAATTTGAAGCTTTCAAAAATGTTTTCTTTACTCTTCTATGGTTTTTTTTTGTCGAAACAATATACGATTTTTCTTATATAATTAAGGGTTTCTTGATAACACAATAATTTCATTCCATTGTTTTTTTTTGGAAATTATTTCTTTACAAACGCACACTCTTATATGTATAACTGATCACTTAATAAGTTCGTAGGATCATTAACTTTTTTTTATCATTTTGCCGATTTTGATGGTCGACTGTGGTAACTCATCGCATTGTGTTTTGACGCGATAGAATATTTTTCCTTTCCTTTCTGTGTAATTCCTTTCAGGGTAATCGTTGAATGTTATGCGCATGCGCATGCGCATCTGAGAATATGGATCCCTGTATTTGGTACCACTGCACGACCCCAAGTACTTGGCACCAATGCACGAACCCAAGCACTTGGCACAACTGCACGATCCCAAGTACTTGGTACAACTGCACGATACCAAGTACTTGGCACCACTGCACGACTTTTCTGGTCTATATGTCACATCCTATGAACTTATTGAGTAATACGTGTATGTATGTGTTTATATATATATATGGGTTATAGGACTTACTTTGTGATTAGCGCTTAAAACCGCGCCAATAATATGCTCTCTCGTACGGCTGTGAAAAAAACTTGAGAAAGATTAAAGTACAAAACACTTGTATATGCTTATATACATACACTCATATATATATACTGTATAGATGAGTATACGTTTTAATGCTTACGAGTTGTTGATTTTAATAAGAGTTATAACAACTCCGAAGCATTATATGATGAGATGCACATGGATATGAAAAATTTTCCTTTTCCTTTTCATTTCAGTCAAATTAAATTTATGTTCAACTTAACAAACAAAGCAATTTAGTAGTGATCGCAATTAACAGATCGAATACGGTGAATGCTCTTCATATTATCGGCTATTGATTTTTACTAATGTAACGTACTCTAAGGCGACTAGATCGAGTTATGTTAATTATTCTGCGTACTCTGCTGCCTGAGTAACTTTCACAAACGTGCTTCATTGATACATATAAAATGTAGAGAGAAGAACTTCGTGGCATTAACTATATTTCGATATAAATGAACATTATCATCATCGAAAAGTCACGCTCATCGATAAATTTTTAGTTTTAGCAGCAAAATAAAATCTTACAAGAGATGCAATTACGGACAATGAGTTATACTTTTTGTTTCAAGTGACGAAATCAAACTGTAGCTGTAACTAACATTTAATGGCGCACGCTGTTAGTTTTATCAACTGTATAACGAAATCAAACTGTAAGGAAATCGATCTGTAATGAAATCAATCTGTAACTAACAGTTAACGGTGTACGCTGTTAGTTTTATAAAACTGTTCTTAATTTGAGGAAAATTCAAACGATCGGTTATTACGGAACTATGTGCCACGAAACCATTCGATGAAGGATGTCCTTGATGCGAATCTTTGCTTATATAGTTTTTAGAAAAGAAAGTGGAAATATTTTAATTATTCACAGCAGTGTTGTTGTAGAATAATTTGTGTTGTATGTTCTTTGGGGGACTTATTAAGAGTAGCGAATGATATTCCAACCTGTGGTTTCGACGGTAATCAAACGGCTATCAAGAAAATTCAGTTATTGAAATCGAGCTTCGATGAAGACCAACTGTACACAATAAATTTTTTTCACGAAAAAAAAAGAGAAACGTAACAGATGGAAACAGATGGTTGGTTACTTATTAGAAGAACAAATAATCGCTCGCAGAAATGATCTTAAAGTGTGCGACTAAAATA
Source organism: Glossina brevipalpis (assembly GCA_000671755.1). Lineage (NCBI taxonomy): Eukaryota > Metazoa > Arthropoda > Insecta > Diptera > Glossinidae > Glossina > Glossina brevipalpis. Next base: position 343,985 of record KK351207.1, read on the forward strand.
TAAAATAGATCTTGACAGCGTTTACGAAATAATTTTTATTTCATAATAATCTGTTCGAAATTGTTTCTTAATTTGCATTCACTGTAGTGTAAGCTTAGCGTCATGGGAACATAAACGTTATGTGATTTGAAAACCTACCAGATATATAGGGAAGAGAGAAAAGGACTTAAATGAAATAAATTAAATACAGATATAGCTAGAGATATAGCATTACTTTAAATTTGAATATATTACATCATTAGCAGTACAGGTAGAACAAGATTGAATGATGGATTTCAATCGATGGTAGTAAATGAGTGAAGGAAATAAAAAGAGACTGAGACAGTTAATAACCAGATTTTCACTACCATCTATTGCCACAATTTATATAGTACGGCCCTGATATGATTTTCTACTGTGCTACACACACATAGCCCCATAGCGTCATCGTTATGTAACACGCAGAACAGCCACTAACTTAAAGAGTAATTTTGTTGACTTGAAACTCTTCTCCTTAAAGGACTGATTAGATTCATTTTCCCTATTAAGTGTCTATAAAATTTAAGATTTTCTAAGTCTTATTTCTTGAGTTAAAATATTTTTGAAAAGTTAAAGAATTTTTTCTTTTTTTTTTTTTTTGAATTTTCACATATAGTAAGCCTTGCTAAGCATTTCAAAATTAATTCAACTCACTTATGAATATTTTCATCTAATACTGTCGTCCTTTCTCTTACTTATTATTATTATTAATATTTTTTTTTTAATTTCTAATAAAAAAAATTTTTACTAAATAATAAAATTGTGATTTTGGAAAAGTTATTGCAAAATTTTCCCACCAAAATATTTATCTACACAACCAATCTATTCACCAATTCATATATAAAAATACTTATTCACTTTTCCTTTAATATTAAATGTGGTTTTTTTACAAAATTTAAAAAAAAAAAAAATTTAACAAATCATTGCCTAAAGGTCTTTAATTAATAAAGAATTGCGAAATGAACGTAAAAAGACAAATTGCTTTTGCAAGTAACCTGCATTACATGCGATATTAGTTACTTTTCGACTGCTGTGTCAACGTGCTCGCTCCGCTGTTGCACACACTACAAGACCAACAGCTACTACTCGTTAATGATGATTTGCAGTTAATTTATAAAATAAAAGATAAAAAATAAATAATAAAGAATAAAAAAAAAATATATCATTAAAATTACCAGATATTTTCATAAAAGTAGCTCAGTAGCTAGATGAGTTTTGACCACGAGTTTCCCCCTCTTATAAGTATACTTTTTTTTACAAGGGCTGCTTGGTAATTAGTAGTGTTTAAGAGTCGCTGACATTCAGAAGACCACTATGTTATCTCTTGCTCAGTAACATATAGATGTGGTTATATATGTAGAGTGAAACATTATAATATTAAAAAAAAATTTTTTTTTTGATTTCTCAAGCCACTAAATTTACTATTTATTCAAACGTCTATTTTGTTTCTTTCTTTTTGCTGCAATTTTGAAAATTTTAAATATTAAGAAAAAAAAACCATAGTTGTGTAAAGATCTTCACAGTTTAGTTGCATCTCAACTCAACTGACATTATACCCGGTATATCGGGTACCTTGTGTAATTTTTTTATTATTTTTTCATAAAATACTAAAAATTACATCTTGTTACCCATATAAAGGCTTTTTTCTCATAGAATCACTAATATTTCTTTAAATTCCTAGATTTGATCGTTCATTTTAGAACAGATCGCTTAACATAACGCTGCAAAGGCTGCAGCAATATAAAGCAGAGATCAAAAATAAATTAACTTAACAGAGAGAAATTCGATATTCGTTCCTTAGGAAGTACAGGTTTCATAATCGTTAAGTAAGTAAGTTCAGCGTAATAGTCACGATCATACAATCACTACAGACAACATCACCTAACGTGTGGCCGAATTGAAAGGATATATGTGAAGATCTCGTACCCTTTTAATTTCTTATCATAATATAATAAGTTAACGAACTTAGTTGCTTAACTGCCCAGAGCTTTCGATCAGCAGCAGGATATGCTCATATAACGCAAAGATTATATTTAAGATAAAATGTTATTACAACAGAACACTTCTTTTGCTTAAAACAAGCCTGCAAGTGCTATTTTGGGCTGAGTTTAAAAGCAACATAAAAATGTTCTAAAGAAATTCTTAACAATCATAATAAGTAAAATTGTGGACTTTGAATTTGAGTAAACGAACGTCCCCTCTTTCCGATAAACGACTTTAAATTTTAAATCAATCAAGAGAGAGTATAAAATACAAAAGAGGAAATTCCATCCTATAGAAATATGTTAATATTAAATCGAAAACATAAAATTAAATAAAAAAAAATATTTTTAAATAAAAAAAATTTTTAAATAAAAAAAAATTGTTTTTCTTTGTTTTTTTTTTTTTGCTTTTTACTGATTATAAGAAACTAGCTGCTGCTGGTTTTTTTTCGGTTTGAGTTCCCATAAACAATAACGCAGACACTGATCATTATGTTCCCCCCAATCTCTATAGAGTTCAGTTAATTTAATTTTAACGTCACGTTATACGTCGATCGTCTTTACTCTCTTTTCTTCCCGATTAGAGTTAATTTAAAAAAAAAAAAAAAAGCATAAACAAAATTTGCATCATAAACTGTTGCTGGCTTCATAAGCTTGATTTATTGTTGTTGTGCTTTGATAATGCTGTTTCGTTGTACGCTGTTGTTGTCGTTGTTGTTGTTTTCCTTCGTACTCGTGGGGCATACAAAATTATTCTTTTCGAGGTCATGGGAAAACAGTTTTTGTTTTCTTTCTTGCAAAATATTTCTTTTTTTTTTCCAGAAAATTGTCTATAATCAAGAAAACTGTATTCGTCTTGAAATGAATTCTGTGCATCCATCTACCACGTTAAGCGCATAAACAGAGAAATATTTAAAAAAAACATAAATCAATCCTACTACTGGTATAAACTGTTTTTACTTGATTTATCCATTTATCTGTGAATGACGTATAAGTTGTTGATAAAAATTGTGTGTTGTAGTGTTCCTTTAGAGAAATTATTTCACTTTTCTAAGGCTTTTGCAAATTGTGCTGAGTTATTTCTCATAATTTGAGAACAACATTTAAACGAGCGGACGTGTAGACAGATAAATACACTGAGCGAAATCCATTCATCAAATCCATTCATTCTTTTAACGAATATTTATACAGATCTTAATGTTGCTATTCTCAGTTCGCTCAGGTCGCGACTTTTATTTTAGAGCGATTATAGAAAATGCACGGTGTCTTGTTTTAATTAAAACATATATTTTAATGTTTTCAATCATTCTATCTTGATTCGATACTTGTTAAAAATTACAAATGAAAGTTTTCTATTTTTGGAGGTGAGTTTATATGGAAATCATTTCGTCTTTCATGCTCTACTACATCTACTGTTATGAGACCATAAGAAAATGTTTGACAAAAATCAGTTATTTGATGTTTCAAAAGCTTTGACAGAGCATTCAACCTAGAGTCAGTGTTCCCCAAATGTAGATATAAAAATTCATCACTTTTGTTAATTCGGGTCTTGTTTGTTTATTTTTTTCAAAATTCATGAAATATTACTTTTAAATTATCAAATAAAAATAAATTGATCTCTGATTTATTTTTTTGTTAACCCACCTACCATCTTCAAAAGATAAAAGTATGCTAAGTTAGTCGTAGCAACAACTAAAAATATGCAACAAAAATTTGACTTTTAGAACCTAGTCGTAGCCTATTCAACAACTAAAAGAATGCAGACTTTATTGTAACATATTGAACAACTAAAAATATGCAATGAAAATTTGATATTTATATTTAGATTAAATTAGATATCACAGTTAGCAACATAGCAGCCACATAGTAATATCGTTAGGCTACAAATAGATCTAGTAAGAGAACATCGACTTCTACGTGCGAACTTCCAACTTCGCAAGAAATAAAGAAAATCACAACTCAGGGGTTCGATGTTTCACGTCAATTGAGAACAGAAATCCTTAAAACAGTCGAAAAAGACACTGTGCCCAAGAGTTTTAATCGCTTTTTCACTTTAATGGACAAAGAAAGTACATAAATGATTTGATCATATCCCGTCTGATAGCAGTGATATATAATCAGCACTACCAACGTTACAAGACATGGTCATGGCGGGGGTCACGATTAATTCCTTTGGACCCGTTTCAGATAGTTCACCGCTGCTAAAGGAAGAAACAATTCCAAGTGTTCCCTTCTTTATATTTTCTTTAAAATGATTTGATCATCTGTCATCACTGTCGCGACATCAGAAATATTAGCGTAAAGACGAGCAAACTCAGTAACTATAGTTTAGATTTTTTTTCTGGCTTATGCTTAAATTTAATTAAGACTTTCTTCCAGCTCGCGCTTTGACTAACAAGCTTGTTCTCAACTTAAACGCTAGATATCTAGGTTCCATCGTAACGTTTTCATTTGTTTTATCTGTTTTTATCTATTTTGAAAATACGAAATTGTTATGATTAATGTCTTATGGACTTTTGTATGTCATAGATTTCAAAATATTTTGTTTTATATTATGAATCCGATTATATTTAGGATTTATGGCAATAAAGTTAACCCAAGATAAGCTAAGAGTTTTTCCAAAATTCTTGTTTAAAACTGATATTATTATGCACTAACAAAATTTCATGGAACTGTTAGTCCTTGTTTCTCGCAAACTATTACAAATTTTTGCACCACTAAGCCGAAACTCTCTTTAAACTAATTAAAGATATATTGAAAAATATTTGGTTGGGATGTGTTGGCTTATTCTACTGTATCGCGAGACTGAAGGCAGTTTCGGAGTAATATTTCCAAAAATTATAAAGAAGAATAACTGTTCTTCTAGACGAAAATCGAACAATTCACATTTGGGCAAAATTTGGGCATAAGTAACGATGGACTATAACATAATTTTAAACACGAAAAAACCGTTAATTATTTATTTATATACGTGGTATTGACAATTATTATAATAAATTTTTTTATTAAAAACTGCTTAACATATAGAAAATCCGTTTGAAATCTTTTTTCTTCTTGTGTTTGTTTTTTTTTCTACTTTTTTTTTTTTTTAAATATATACCTGAGGTTTATTTTTTAAAATCGTTGCTACACGATTTTAATTAAAGATTATTAGTATAATAAAAAGACAACGCTTGAAATATGATAAGCTCTTCTTTAAAGTGTTCATCGTTTCATTCGATTGTGTTATCACACCTGTTAATATACGAAACTTTAACCTCAATTACCATTATAAAGAGTTCAAACAATCTTTTTCCATTATTTAAATACCTGTAGTATGACAATAGTAATAATAAGAATAACAACAACAGTAACAGCAATAATAATAATAATAATAATACAACGACAACGACAATGACAACGACACAACAACAGCCATCGTATTAATACAAAGAAAACAAAAAAAATCTATTAAAGCATAATAAACCTGAAAATAATTTGTTTAATAATATAACGACAATTCAAGTTCCCCCCGCAAATAAAGTTGATTCAATTCAATTATATGCATACAATTATGCATGCATACATACATATGTACACAATACATATCTACACATATTCACATACATATATATTCATTTCATTATTTCAGTCAAATAACAAGAGAATTTCAGTTAGAGGGACAGACAGACGGACATACAGACGGACGGACAGACAGACAAACAGACAGATAGACACACAAAAGCCAGATCTACTATACAAGACAATGAGCAACGATAACAATAAACTATACAAACACAATCGTACAAACATTACTACTGTTATCTACTGTAAGTTCAGTTTCATAAAGATCACGATCGGCAATAATAATAATAATAATGATGAGGATGATGAGAATGATGACGATGATGATGATAATGATGACGATGAGAAGAACCGAAAGCAAAGAGTTTTAGACTGACTAATGATGATGATGATGATGATGATGATGATGATGATGACGATGATAATGATGATGACGATGATGATGATCACGATGATGCCACTTGAATAGTTAGTTGTATTTACTAGAACCAAGAAAATACCATTCGTGTATGCTTTTTATTGCTATTGTATATGTTGTATTATTTCCCAGCTCACTCAGTTATAAGTCTTGAGAAGAACCCTTTCTTACTTACTATAGAGCAAAGAGAAATTTTACGATAATACCTCTTGGATTTAAATACAAGTATTGGATGACAGTCGAAACAACAATGAGTGATATGAGGGAACTTTTCATTTAGAAAGCATGAAAAATTTATTTAAATACTTTTGATTTTTGTAGCTTCGATAGTACTTTTTGTACTGTTGTTGTTGCAGTTGTTGTTGCTTCTTTCTTATATATAAAAAAAAAATTCCTTTAATAAAATTCTCATGCAAGGTTTTTCCTTTTTTTTTTTTTTTTTTTTTTGTGATATAATAAATTTAATACGAAGTTATTTATAAATATTTGGATTAAATTTCAGAAATTGAAATTTTGATTTGTTGTTATTATTTAAATAATTTTGATATTTAAGCAAAACTTATTGAAATAATTTGTGTATAAGATTAGTTTTAGGCTACAGTTAAACTATTAACTTAAGAGATAATATTTTTTGTTACCTTAAACACTCTCCAAAATAATCAAAAATTATACAAGAAAAAACTAAATTTTAAATGATTCAAAAAGTCGAGTTTCGAACGTAGTTACAGAATCTTTTTAACTGAGTTTTGAGTGAACTGAATAATTTCATAAATAAACAAAGAAAAAAATGACAAAAATATTCATCATAACTCTGCCCCACCCCTAGCTCTGCTTAAATCCTTTTAATCAATTATATAATGTAGGCGTACGCGGGTACGACGAAAACTTCTCTAAAATTGAAACTGTAAACGTATCGAGATTTTCGGGTGCAATCTTAATTGCAGTCGCAAAAAAAAGGTTTTATTGCCAAAAAAAAACTAAAAAAAAATTTCAATCCGTAGTAAATTCCCTGATACATGTTGCAGAAGAATTTATCACCTCACTAAGCACACCTCCGTGAAAATTTGGTTTCAAGCCATTGGGGGCCTTTGTTGTTTTGCGAGAATCCTTGTCAATCCTTTGATAGCTTTTTAGTTTTTATTTTTTATTTGAAAGAGGGAATTTCCATTAAGTAGATTCTTGTAGCTTTCATACAGACTACATTGTGTAGACTTCGTAGGTAGACATACCGAATTTCCCGAAAAAACTAGCATGTATCCAATAAAATTTTCAAATGCAACATCAAACATTGGTAGCTTAGCCTATTACATATGAGAAGTAATTCTTTTCCAATTAGATAAATCACTTTTTCATAGGGAAATCGAAAATTCCGAACTTTATCATCCATTACAATCAAATGTCAAAAAAAAAATACGATTTGCCCGCTAAAAGTAATGTTAAGATATTTTTCTTTTTACATTTAATTTATTGCCTTTATTTATCAAACTGCTTTCGGCCACGCCCGTACTCAGGTTTTTAAGCAAAATTAGTAAAACAGCTAGGGAGCAATGAATTGAATATGGACCACAAGTCCTTCACACACACATTGAAAATGTCTTTTGAAAATATTTCTCTTACTTTAGATTCATTTTATTTTTAAAAAAATTGTAACAAATTTTCTCAAGCCAACAATTTATAAAAAGTTTTTCTTTTTCTCTCTTTCACGTTTTATTTAAACAGTAAAGACCTTTATAACGAATTAGCGATTTCTTTTGAAATCCTTAACGATTATCATACGCAATAACATATGAGATAACCTTTACCTAAAGGTGGAAAACGACTTTAAATCGTGATACCCGAACTAAAAATTATGTAAAATGTGTTGAAGTCGATCAAACCTCAATAACCGATTACACCTGGAATATATATATATATATATAAAATTATATATATATATAATATATATACACACACACACACACGCACGCATATAATGTAAGATAAGTGAATGAACAATAAATCCTCATATAATAATTTCTTAAGCGCCTTCATCACGTATTGCATGATCTTGAAATTACACAACGTAGAGGAGAGCGCGATTTTTTGAACTCTGACTGACCTATGATTTAAATTCAACGCCAATAAATATGAAAAATAAAAAAAAAAAAGCAAAAAACGAGGAACAAAATAAAAAATAAAAGCAAAACTAATTTACACGCAATACGCTTTTCTATAACATACAGCCCGATATGTACGTACGTACATAAGTACATACATGAGCACATATAAGTTCATGTACATACATACATACGTACATATCACCGTATCATTATCATCACAGACACAAAATTAACCACACAATGGAAAACGCAGTACAATACAGTACAATATACAGTACACATTACAAGTACACACAACAACATAACATAAATAACAACAACAAAATTATCAACATCCACAGGGCTAGAGATCAACCGTATTATGCAAGCCGTCAGACAAGTTCAATGTGTTTAGTTTATCTGCGCTTTTTTAAAAATATGTATGTGTGTGTACGTGTGTGTGTGTTTGTGTTGTTATGTTATATATATACTCTTGTATGATTGTCTTGCAATCGTGCGTTACATGCCTGCCTATACGCTTTGCCATATATATTAAATTCTATAAAAAAAAAAAAAATTATTTTTACAATGGATTACTGAAGATCATCACCACGTATTAAATGAACTGAAGTTCAGAGCAAACAATTCAATTCTGTTTTGTTTTGCATTATTTTTGTTGTTATTGTAAGTTTCATAAACTTTCAGAGAAAAATGAATAAAAAGAAAACATACACACACACACACGCATATGATAAAAACAAATTGACTTTAAAGTTCACCTTGAGTGCCAACATCATCAAACATCAATAGCAGCCGTTACTTATGAAAATATCAAATAATAATAATAATAATAATAACAACAACAACAGCAACAATAATAATAATAATAATACAATCGACCAGCAATTGCAGAAGAGAAAGGTTTCCAATAAACTCTTCATTCTTTGGACCATCTCGAGCACCGTAAATTGATCTCGAAAGCTTAACAAAGATTATAAATAGAAAAAAAATGAAAAAAAAAACAGATCATAAGGTCGTTACAAAATTTTTTTAAAACAAATGCAAATACACTCTAACCGGATGGATGCATAATAATGCCAGCAAAAGCCATAGATGTAAGCTATGTAAGCAAGAACGCGCTCGCTCGCTTGCTCGCTCGCTTTTGTGTGTGTATATATATATATATGTATTTATATATTTATGTATGTAAAAAATTTCAAAATTCCTTCCTTTCTGTACTCAATTGCTCGAAAAGAAGATAAAAGAAAAGCAAAAAAAAAGCGATAACAATGGACTTCACAAGCGATATTGTGAGATCAAATCGATTAGAGATAGACGCCAGTGCTTTTATAATTTTGTAATATTAAGTTAAAAAAAAAAAATAATAAAAATAAATACAAAAAAAAAACAAAAATAAAAAGGAAACCAAATAAACTTTAAAGTGAATCTTGGACACACATCTTTTAAGCTTAAAAAAGCATTCACTTCACTAACATGATTTTGATTTATTACACCATCTAAGCAAAATCCGTGGCGAATTTCGAACAAAATATTTTATCGTATTAAAAAGGAGGTTAAGTTAATTATGTTCCGAGGTAGGTGGAACATAGTTAGTTCCAAATGTTTCCGTTAAGGTAACATAACTTCAAGGCTAAAAGGAGTTTAACGCTTAACTTAATAATGCCCAACGACGACCCAGTTCTCGCGAATTGTAGTAGGGAAGACTTCGAGAAAATGACCCTTTTCGTTTTACGAAAATAGGAAAATCCCGCCTCCAATGTTTCTTTAGTGCAAAAAGATTATACGTAGACTGCTATTTTGTGAATTGCATGATCCATCAAAGCAGTATCGAATATGAGAACATGGACTGTGTCGATAACTTTCCAAATATGGGTAATGCAAGAGATAAAATAGCAGAAAGGATCTTCCGTGATGCATAGCATATCAAAAGGTCCAAATAAATCTATAGAGATCAAGTAGTACCAGAAAGACTTACAAATTTTAAATATTGCTCGTTCAATACACTGATTGAAAATTGCTCTCTGTACCTCAGTGATGGCCCCTCGGAGAGTATCGTGATGGTTGTGGAATCCTAAGGCAATTTTGAATTCTATACCCAGTGAAAATTTATTCTGAAACTTTGAGAATGGTGCAACATCTTTCAATGGGGATTGTTGTACAGCTTGAGAGACGCCGGTTATCGCTCGCAGAAAAATATTCTGATGACTAAAAGTGTCATGGAGTTAAGTTCGAAGAGTAAAATCCAAAGCTGAACCTGCATCAAAAAAGGAAAAAAAAGTGATTTTACATCTGCTGAATTTCTTCCATTTCCTCCATTCTATAAGACTTCTCCTTGATGATCCGCTTTTCCATTTTTCTTCTTCTTATTCTATAAAAGATGTAAGGGGCTCGAGTAATCAGAATTAAAATTATTTTTGATGATATCCAGAAAGCTTTAATTTCTGTTATCCAAGTTCTTACGTAGTAGCCATAACAAGTGACAACCTCATGACCTCATGACCTCATGATCATCTCATATAAGTCTTATTTAAACTTTAAGCGAGTTATCAGGAACGCCAGTAGTTTACATTCAGTTTTTATTCTCTTCGCTTCTAGGGATTACTTCTAATCAATTATCTGTTTAATTTGACGGCCCCGGGGACTAACAGTTTTGTTCTCCAAAAACTTTCCTAAAGGAAAGCACAAACGTTAACTTGAAAATCAATAATTCATACTATACACTAAGGATGAGTAGGAATACATCTTAGCCAAGCTGGATTAATATTCGTCAAATGATGAACGCGGAGCGAAACTTGAAGGCAGGACTTCAATAATGATATTTTTTTTATATACATACTATCGTAGATTTGGAATTTTTTCATTTCCTCGAAACATATTTGCAATACCCAGGATAAAAAAAGTGTTTAAAAGACTCTATGGAATCTATATTTTCTCAATCGGTATTAAGTTCTATGCCGATCTAGAATAGTGCGTCTGTCTGTCTGTGTGCGTGGTGGTAAGCATTCCTCCACAGTTGTAAACATTTAAAGTTCTTGTAGACAGTTTAGTGGTAAAAATGGAGCAAATATAATTTTCTTTCCTATTTTCTCACTTTTCTCTTTTCACCTTATGGGTTATAGCCTACTACTACAACTACTATTTGCTCGTAAAAATAATAAAAATCTGATTTAAGGTGAATATAGAGCAAACGAAAATTGTTTAAACAATAAATGAAATTATACACTGATAATCAGTCACACACACACGCACACACACACACACACACACACACACACACACACACACACACATTTTTATTTATTATTTATTATTATTATTATTTTTCAAATTTGTAAAATGCTTTCCTTCGGTCATATTTTTTGTATCGGCACCTTCATTAGGTAATAGTAAAAGCAAGGGATTAATAACTGAGTTCTTAGTATTCCAGGAAACCTTCGAATCGATTTCCGATTTCCTGCCAATATAATCTATAGTATCATCAAACATTGTACGGGCAGTAACACCAACAATTTTAGCGTACCTTTAAACGATTTATATATGTCATATACACATATGTGTGTATACACATACATTTACATATGTACACACATATATGTGGATATATATGCGAAAAAATCATCTTCACATTGTAATCAATATTATCATCATAATGAGCATAAAAGAATACACTGTACAAACTAAACATTTTTTTTTTAGTTAAAAGAAAAAAAAATAAAACAACAATAACAACAGCAACAACAATAGCAATTACTATCAACAATTCACATGTGCCTATAATATAAATCCATACATACGTGTATATATAGATATACAAAAAGTACGTATAAGTAAGTGTACGTACATCTACACACATTTACAATTGTCGACAATCATCTAAAGAATCGAACGAACGGAAAGTCTATACAAACATGTATACACATATACACAAACGCTATCTTGCCAAAAGGTCGTAACGATCATTTCCGCATGATTACTAAAAGTCAAGCTATTGTAACTAAGTAGTAAAGCACAATGTGAACAACAACAACAAAGAGTAGAAACAGACCAACATAATATTACTTGCTTACGACTATTCTACACAAAGCCTGTCTGCACTTTGCTAAACGAAATTAAAAAAAAAAACAAAAGAAAGACAAAACAACAACAAAATAACGAAATAAAACAAAATAAAATCAACAATCATCTCCACCAACATCTCCAATCATGATCAATGTTGGAAAAAAAAAACCTTTGTTTTTTTGTTTTTCATTTTTTATTCTCTGCAAAAAACAAAGTTGCATAGAGTGGCGATGGTGATGGAAACTATTTGGCGCACCTCTAATTTCGGTTATATATCTTTATAATTTCAAGAGATAATAAACAATTTTCTGCCGAAACAAACGGAAAACAAATGCCGGTTGAAAATCGTTTAGGAAAACTTCGTGAGTTTGCACGAATCAAAATCCAATACGATACGATTTCATATGAATCGACCTATAGATCACAACAGCGACGAAGTTTATTTAATTTTATTATAAAATTGAATTTGATTTGGTCTAATGCTTGTTTTAAGATAACACACATGGATATGAATATAGGAATCGTGTAAGCAAAAGAGTTTACTTACATTATTTAAGCATGTGCGTATGTATGCATATGAGCGAGAGAGAGAGAGAGAGAGAGAGACAAAGTTAAACTCAACTCTAAGTTATAATAATATACTTTAAGTCAAAGAGAGTCCTATAGTTCATAAACTACAATGAGAAGAGAAAGAAATAAATGAGAATAAAATAGAATAAAACTAAAGAGTATAAAAACCCGTTATATGTCTCCTTAATTAATAAAGAGAATCACTTAACAAAAGGGGAAGATGTAAGAGATCTTTCCAAGAGAAATAAAATAATGGGATATTCCATCGAGTAAATGAGAGCATATAAAACTGTAGTAATACTAGGAAATATAAATGTATTTATAATGATTTCATATTTAATATAAAGGGAATGATTTCTCAAACGGGGAAATGATTAACAGATCCCTATAGAGAATATTAAAGTGAGTGAAGATGAGAGAAATAAAATCATACTAAAAACACAATTCCCGCTATAGTTCTCTTATTTAGTCTAAACATTAATGGTCTTAAAGGGGATTCTTATATGGACATTTAAAATTCAAAAAGAGAAATTTGATATTATATCTGAACATCTTTTAAAAGTTGCAAAAAGATTTATAGGAATTTTAGAGCAAATTCATACTTTTTTTTCAAGAGAAATCTCTTTAATATTTTGTGAGGATTTTTAAATAAATGTCTTATTATAACGAATACAATATAAAGATTGGAAATGAAAAGAATTTTACTATTCATGTCCCTTATATATCAAATCATATAACTAAGAGATCTCTAAAAAAAACTGAGATTCTGTGCTATTTTGCTAAATGCACAAGATAAGCTAAGAAATTCTCTTAGTTTCTGGCAAGAAGAAAGGATAGAATTCCTTTATAGCGGTAAATGATTAAACGTTCTTTCGAAGCACTTAGAAGCACTATTTACCTCTTTAAAAATTATATTGAGATTTACGTTCTCTTTTTCAAAAATAACTGGGTTTTTTTCGCTGGCGTTAATGTAATTTCTTCAAATGGTTATAAAACGCTTCAAATCTTAAGGAGAGGTTTCAAAAATGACGATAAAATAATTCCCCTACAGGGGCTTAAAAGGTTTAAGATCCTAAGAGAACACTTAAAAAAAACCCCGATTTTTTTATTAGTAATAAAATAATCTCCGCTAAAATGTGAGAAAACGCTTCAAATCCTAAGGAGAAGCTTCAAAAATAACGATAAAAAAATTTCCCTACAGGGGCATAAAACGTTTAAGATCTTAAAAGAACATTTTAAAAAAAACCCGATTTTTTTATTAGTATTAAAATAATCCCCGCCGAAATGTGAGAAAAGGCTTGAAATCCTAAGGAGAAGTTTCAAAAATGACGATAAAATAATTCCCCTACAGGGGCCTAAAATGTTTAAGATCCTAAGAGAACACTTAAAAAAAACCCCGATTTTTTATTAGTAATAAAATAATCTCCGCTAAAATGTGAGAAAATGCTTCAAATCCTAACGAGAAGTTTCAAAAATAACGATAAAAAATTTCCCTACAGGGGCATAAAACGTTTAAGATCTTAAGAGAACAATTTTAAAAAAACCCGATTTTTTTATTAGTATTTATTAGTATTAGTAATACCTAAAAAGGGGTTAAAATGTGAGGAATTTTAAGGAGAAATTTGAAAAGCAATTTAAAAAAAAATTGGGATTTTTATCGGGATGAAAATAAATTCCCTAAGGGAAATTAATATATTTAATAACCTAAAGAGAGAACATTTTAGGTTTATTACTCCTGAAATTTTTCCAATGCATATTTACTGTTGTTTTTTCAAAAAAAAAGTTTCCTTCCATTTTAATAGAGGGGAATCTGAGCAACATATTCCTCATGAGCCAAGAGACAGATACTCCTCTTTGTAATAACTTAGCGGAGATTGTTTTTAAGTAGCAGGGTTTTTTTTCTGAACAAGAGAGCTTAACCCAACCCAAAGAAATAAAATTTCACATGGGGTTCTCAAAAGATCTCCAGATATTTTTGCCAACAAAATTTACCAATTTTTTTAACTAAATAATTAAAGAAGAGAAATACAGAGACAAAATAATTTCCATAAAGAGTGCTCTCTTCACTGTGTGAAGTTAGTTAAAAAAAATTAATTTAGAAGAGAAGGAAGAGTGAAATAGAACTTTTTCTTCCTTTTTTTTTTCGAATGATATGAGACTTAGAATACTTACGATCGATTAAAAAAGGGCATCCTAGCAAACTATGTACGCACAAGGTTCGATATTGCAATGCTTGATCTTGCCGCTGCATTAATATTTTTCAAGTTTAATTAAAAAATGAAATTGAATTGATTTTGCGCATAGCTTTACATTAATTTAAGTTTCGACAAAATGGAGTGAAATAATAGGCGCGCAATTCATTTGTTTCTCTGTTTGATCCTTCATCCACTGTTGTTGTACCTGTTGTTTCGTTTCTACTTCCATTTTTCTATCCGTCTCTCCTATCTATCCATCTGTCTGTTTCTCAGACCATCTGTCTGTTTGTCAGTCCCTCTGTCTGTTTATCAGTCTATCTGCCTGTTATTGGACCCATATGTTTACTTTATTCCTGCACCGTAAGTCTCTCCCTTTATCTTTCTCTAACTGTGCATGAACGTCCATTCCTCTGTCTGTGTGAGTCCGGCTGCTTTCCGTCTGTCCTTTTTCTCTTCATTGCTCGTTCAAATGTTGCTCTACTTATGGCTCCGTACCTTCTATCACATTTCACATTTCATATTTCACATTTCATTCTTACTCCCTTATTTATCTTTATATTCATTACTCCTACTCCTACTATATTGTAAATTCCGTCCTTAATCATATAAAACATTTCAGAAATAAACGAGTCCTACGAGTCTATTTGTCTGAAAATAAAAGCTCTTAAGGAAACAATCATCGTAAATCATGGATTATCAAACTCAAACTTGAAGTCATAAACTATTCTCTCAATACATATATATATACTCGAATTAAATGCTTTTTAAAATCGCATTCTGTTGTGCAGTGTAATTCGTTTATCAATTCAAAGACAGTCATCAATGCTTGTTCTGTCTTCATTTTTTTTTTTTTTTTTTTTTTTTTTTTTAATACTTTGCAAATGACTGAGACGTTTGAGTATATGCTGTGACATTTTTCAAATTATCAACAAATTAATGACCACAATGCAGGCAGAAAAAAGAAAACCCCATCACAATCATCACGATCGTCCCACCGTCCCCATCGTCCCACCGTTTCATTGCATACAAAATTTCATTTCTTAAGCTCTACACACAATATACGTAATTTGTGTATTAGTAGCGTATGTGCACGGAGGCGATGGTGCTGCTCTGTCACTTTGTAAACTTAACAAAATTGATGATTTCAATTAAAAAACATGTTTTCACATTAAGAAGTGAAACAAACAAAAGTATGCGGCCGGCCAACCGCCCGAAACCCGAAAAAGGTTTCCAAGTAAATTAAATCTCAGGTAGACATAAACAAAAAAACAGAAGCAAAGAACACAGCAAACAGCATCCGAAAGAGATGCCACTTTAACTGCACTACCAAACCAAACCAAACCAACAAACAGCAAGCGCTTCAATTAACAGCGACATAACACAAGCAGCTGTGATGAGCTGCTGGTTTTGAAAAAAATATTCTTTCTCGCTAGTAAAGCAAAGCATTCATGAATATGAGTTTTTTTTTCTTCTAAAATTAATAATAAAAAAGAAAAATATAAATAAAAGGAAAAAAAAAAAATACAAAAATAATTTTAAAAAAAATTTGAATTTCACGATTTGATGGAGCGCTGTGGTATCCTCTGTCTCCTTTCTTTTCTTTAGTCTGCCGTGGTAATTAGGTGATTTTCAAATTGCCAAAACATGTTTAAACATGTCAAAAATCTTTTTGAAAAAAATCGATTTCTTTCGAATGGTAGGATTTTGGCTTTTTTCGTATATGTTTTTTTTATTTCTGTTTTTTTTTTACTTTTTTCGTTCTTGTTGTTTGTTAATTGTCAAAAATTTTGCAGCTGCTCTTTGGTCTCATAACTCGGAATTTTGTTTTTTTTTTCTTTGGCCCGCAGTCGTTTTGATTAAATGTGTTAAAAAGCATTCATTTCATTTATTCCTTTCGTTCAATATGTCATTCGTTGTGTCTTGCTTTGCTTTACTTTTGCTTACGGATTTGTTTGGATTTTTAAATTGGATTTAAAAAGTATTTAAAATATACTTGGAAAAGTAATAAACAAAATTTATTGAAAGAATTTCATAAATGCCTAAGTAATCAAATATTAAATATATGTCGTAATGTCGTAAGAAGTTTGACAACTTTTCTGAAACACTTTTTTTTGTAAAACTCTTGCTACTTTCTAGAGATACTCTTATGCTTTTTTTTTCTTTTTTTTTTTGGAGCATAACGTACGCGTAACAGTTTTTAAATAAACGATTTATAAATGTCTTACAAGGACAAGTATTGAGACAAATTTTATAACAGAAAAATTTTAAATTTATTAAAACATTTTGTAAAAGGACGGTTAAGAAAGTTCATGTGCCGCGTGTCGTAAAGCTCCGAAGGCTATCACGACTTGATATAAGAAAAAAAAATTTCTTTATCGCAATGTTTACTAAAGCAATATACAATTACAGACAAAGACTAATTTTGTCATAAGCTATTAAGAAACCGTATAAGAAGAAACTTGAAAAAATCCATATATCATGAGTCCGAACTTTACCGAGCTATCAAATAAAGAACAGTTTGTAACGACCTATGTGTCATAAGTCCAAAGTTTATATATCGAGACTTCAAATAGTAAGAAGTTACAGATCACCCATGTGTCATGGGTTCGAAGATCACCGAGGCCTGGGATCCAGCGTTCACCGAAGTATTTCACATACCATGAGTCCAAAATCTATCAAAAAATCCTAAATGAAAAAAATCGAAACAATCTGAACCTTATCCGGAGTTCATCCGTAATTCATGCACTATAAATCCAAAATCTACCAAAACGTCTTAAACGAAAAAAATCAATATAATCTGAAGTTTCGTAAACCATCATTGGTCGGCATAGACTCTACGCTCTACAAGCCCGAAATTTATTGAGGGATAATAAGAAGTACACTAATAACAAATTCAGGATATTTTACTAGGATATTAAGGCATCAATAACAGAAAAGCCTCAAACAGTTGAACCTTTCGTCTCAAGTATATCCGAGTAGTATATTATAAGAAGAGACGCGGAACTATCTTTTCTCTCTATAGATCGGAATTCAATTATGGTATCATATAGCATCCGGACTAAAACAACCCATATACCACAAGAGCAAAAAAAAAATTAGGGCGTCATATAAAATAAGTCCAAAATTTACGGAAGCATAATATAATCTCTCTGCATTTTTAATGCATATTTTTGTAGGGTTACTTTTATCTCGTTGACTTCCTACAGGAAATTTAAAGCATTGATTTCAAAGATTTTGTAAAATATGATTAGAGTGAATAACGTGACCGAGTTGGTCATGTCCCTCTGGCTTTCCAGTTGTGTGCGACAAATCGGTTTTTAATTAGAAAACAAAGAAAAAAAATTATGTGCAACTTCAGACGAGTTCTTATGACGAACTTGAAAATGAAAAATAAAAAAAAATTAAAAAAGAAAAAAAATTAAAATCAAATTTAGTTTTATAGGCTTAAGATCGCAAAATAGTTTGCAGCGTACGTACTATAGGCCGCGAAACCTCTAGCTGTGCTAATGCAAAATATATCTCCTCTATAGAATATCCGCTGCCTACTTCTATAGCCCCAAAGTATTTGACAAATTTGCTGCAGATACAAAAAATGCACCGGGCAAGAGGTTTGCACACCTTCTCTTTGGTCTCTCTTATGACTTTCTGGGAATTTGAAAATATTTCCTATTAACCTGTGTGAACAGACTTTGTTTTATTAACAGAATACGTTTTTAAAGGGGGTGAATATCGAAGATTCCCTTCCAGGCAAATCCACTCATTGTTCATTCATTGTTTTGATATCAAACCATCCGCACTTGGGTAGTGTGAGGGAGGTTTTCATATCAGACTTTATTAAATATTTCTTTTAATGAAAAAATATACAAACTTTTCTTTTATTGTTGTTGCCTTAGTTTACATAAAATTCTCAACATCTGGTTATTTTCCTATGTGAAAATCTGAAATACAAATTTTTCATCTTTATGATGAAATCAAATGCCGTCCAACTAATGTTGAATTTGATAGAATCATAAAAAAAAAAAAACGTTCACAGCCAGCACGTGACTTATATGTGTACACAAAAACTATGTTTAACAACACAACGCGTGGCAGAAAAATTTTGTGTGCACCCACCCCTTACGAGCTTGCTTGCTTGCTCGCTTGCTTGCTTATTTAACACACACTCGGTCGGTCGCTCATAACGGAGAGCTATGAGAAATTTTTATGATGTACGTATTAACTGATACCATAAGTAAAGAAGAAATAAAAAAAACAAGAGATTAATTGAAAAGAGTACAGGTGCGCGAGATCATTGACTGTTTAATATATAAAAAACATAACTATAAGGGTGGATAGCTATTAGACAATTAATGACAATTAATGGCCATTATCAAAAAGCAGTCAGTTCTCGCGAGTCTCCAAATACTAGTGTAGTAGTAGTAGATAATAAGATTTGATGTATGAGAATATTAATTAACGGTTTAAATATAATTTGTGCTTGAAGTCAACAGAAATTGCAGATAGGATCTTAGAAGTAATTTCATTCAGAGTCGCAATGAATCTATTGTTGATTGTACTTTCACAAACAATAGATAGATTTGTCATTCTAAAAAATGTTGAGCCTTCACAATCATCTATATTCATGCGATATACTCAATGCAATTCAGTATTTTCCGAAGTTCTTATGATAATGATGATACTGATTAAGATGATGATAATTATGATGATAATAATGATGACAATGATGATGATGATGATAATGATGATGATAATTATGATGATAATGATGATTATAATTGTGATAATGATAATAATGATGATAATTATGATGATAATGATGATTATAATTGTGATAATGATAATAATGATGATAATTATGATGATAATGATGATTATAACTATGATGATGATAATGATGATGATAATGATGATGATAATTATGATGAAAATGATGACGATAATCATGATGATAATGATGATGATAATGATATTGATTATGGTAATGACGATAATGTTGATAATTATCACGACGATAATAATGATGATGATAATGATGATGATAACGACGATCATAATGATGATTAATGATGATGATGATATTACGATGACAATGATCTCTAACCGCCTGTATCACCACCGACGTACTTGTATAAGGGATATCCTCGGAGAGACTCATTTAATATATAATATAGAAAGAAGGTTGAGCTATTTTTTTTTTCATCTTCTAAAATAATATTTTGTTGAAATTGCAATATGCCTCACATAGGATTAACCTTAGAGGCCTTACGTTCTACTACATTACGACACTTGATGGAATGAATCATTTCGCTGATAAGTTACATCACAAAATAGATAATTCTTTTCCAAATCCATTTGAGAGAGAAGGAGAGAGTGAGAGCGAGATAGAGCAAGTTTCTCAAAGCAACCACGTTGTGTTTGAAACAAAAAGAATTCCTTTAATTGAGATTCGCAAGGTTAGGTTTACATTCGTTCTTTGTAATGATCGTAGGAATGCTGGTTAGAGGCGATTAAATCTTTGATTTGATCGTTACATTAATCGTCAATAAGCGATCAAAGTGAGAAGTATTTTTGGAGATGACAATTTCCAGAATAAAATTTCGCTTCCATATCCATCAGATACGCTCAATTGTAGCATTCTTTCGGCTCTCGTCGAGTCGCTTTTTGCCGTTCGTTTTCCTTATTACCTTAAGAAGATCGAATTTCCACTTATTAGGAACTGTAGTGTAGTGAGAAGTTTACGAATAAAACGTCTCTCCTAAACAGTTGATTATTCTCAACATTGAGGTTATTATCGATCTTTGCGATCTTTGTCATAAAAGACGATGGACCTGAACTAAGATAAGCTAAGATTACTATAGCATTTGCATAATAAAACATTCTTTTTTCTTTTCTCTTATGCAAATTATAATTTAATCTGATAGACGTGATATTGCGAAATCGATTATGATCTAATATGTCGTAACAAATGTCAATTTTCATTTAAAATGCAATCAATACACTCCACGTTAGATGAAAGTAACAGCCCTTACGGACATATATTAGAAATGCAATGAAATACAATGGCGTATCGATTGATCGCTGGTAATTCGAACCGCATAAAATTTACACAAATGACTCCATATATAGTAGACTATATAAAAACTTGATGTCTAAATATTGAAATGGGAAAGAAAAGTTGCTTTTATTTGCAAAACAGAAAAAAAAGAAGAAAAATCTGTGATAATAAGTTTAAAAACAAATATTAAAACGAATCTATTGCGTTTATTATGCTTTCACACTCTTACTCTTATCGCTTCAACTAAAGTTTCGCACACAGCTGTCTATTCTCTCTCTCTCTCGTAATTCATCTTGAAATATTTTTTTCTACATAAAATACAACAGACAAGTGAGATTTCTCACATCGCGCGCGCGCTATTTTTTCTTTGTTTGCTTGAGTTCTCAGCGGAGCTTTTTCAACAAAGCAACCAATCACACGAGAACCGAAAACATTAACGATGTGAAAAGAATGTTTATGAGATGATAATCGCGAAAGCTATGAGGGTAAGTGTTTTTTTTTTTTTTTTTTCTCTAAGGAATGTGTGTTTGTTATTGAAAATCTCCCACCACACCGGTGGTGTGATGATAAGAAAGAACGTTCAAGAGATAGACAGAGAGAGAGAAAGAGAGATTAAGGGGATCAGTGTGTGTGCGAAATTTAATGAGAATCACGACTGAAGTCATTTGAAAAGTAGTTTAATTCCGATTGTTCTTCTAAACAACAACAACAACATATTCTTTTTTTTAATACTATTGCTGTTGTTGTCGTCGTTATTATTTCACTGCGTTGGTGTATAATAAACTGTGAGAATTCAATTAAGGGCCGATGTACATACTATTAAGTGCACGGACGGACGTCAGCACTTTTTGTGTGTGGGCAATAATTAGCCCTCAGAAATAATGAAAGGTTCACTGCTTTCCTGTAATCATCACACACAAATGCACACACGCACAGTAAACGAAAACAGCTCAATTACAGCCACGCAAACACATTTATTTATTCTGATCTTCTTTCATAATCGCGAGATTTAACGGTGAGTTGTTCTGTTATGGTAGTAGTGTGAGTAGTAATATCAATATATACCGGCCTTGAGTGTTATGAAAACAAGAGAAAAGAAAAAAAAAATTAAATTTTTGAAATGATTTTCACACGCCAGGCATGTGGGAACTCACGAAAAGTGTGTGACTGGGAAAAATGTGAAACAGAGAAAATATTTAAAAAAAAAAAAGTAAAAAACGCAAGTGTGAAAGTCTTCTTCCTTGATACTTACTAGAGCGAATTTTGAATGTCCACCAAGTATATATCATTTCATCTTCGCAAAGTTAATTAAGTCAGCTGAGACAAGTTCTAGTAATTTTTGATAAGAAACATTTTAAAGGGTTTCACACGCCAACCATTTGTGAGAATTCACGGGTTGAAGCATGTGACTGGGAATGATAAAACGAAAGCGTCCATAAAATATAAAAAGCGACAACAAAAACAGCAACAACACCAAAAACACAAGTAACGAAATTTTCTTTTTCTTTTTTTTTTCGTTTTCAATCGTAGCGAATCGTCAGTAATCACTCATAGAGCTTCGCTTGTCTAATCGTGACTCCCGAATAGTTTAACTTTTCTTTATTTTTTTCGTTTTAATCAATTCTTCGAGGATTTCCTTAAAGGAGAGACTTACGCGATAAGGTTGTTCAAGAAAAACTTTCTTATCAACGATATTAACATTTTATAAACTATAACGCTATCATATTATCAAACACTTCATGGGAAGTGTATGTTGTTTTATATGGTATGAAATGAAAGAGAGAGAGAGATATTACACATGAAGACTTTTGAAAAGGATCCAAACAATTTCACGGTTTACTTGAAATTTGTGCTTTAGTAACTAGTTGCCTACTAATTAAGAGAAAGATCGAGTTTGTATTTCTAATCAAAATCAGGAGATGATTTTTAACTGAACGTGAAGTGATCGTGTTGATGTGAGTCGGGCTGATAATGAAACTAAAAATAG
>KK351207.1:367067-393397 GCA_000671755.1 Glossina brevipalpis
GTAAGCCGCGAGAATTAAATTCAAAACTTTATTCATATAAAAAAGAACAGAATTTGACTAAATCTGTTGTAAATGTTTACTTCGTATACCCTTAAGTCATTTCATCAAATTCAGAAAAAAAATGTTCATATTTTGTTGTTGTTTTTAAGAAATTATGTTTAAAATGTTGTTGTTACCGCTAATATTTGATTGAGAAAGACTTAAATAAAACATCTGCTTAACGTTTCATTAATCAAGGCTACATTCCAGTACCACACGCTTTCGGCTTATTACCAACAGCACAGTAAAAATATGCTTATAATCGTGCTTTCATAATTGTGAACGACAACAACAACAATAGCAACAAGCAACATTACAACAAGTTGTTACATTTTGGTGAAAATCCGCCCGTGCACACAACATTAACCTTTAAGGTATAATAAATTAAAATGTATTAACAACAACAACAACAACAACAATGCAAGAAATGCAATTGTATTGTTTTAAGACATGCTATATATACGTCATTCATATAGGATTGCAGCCCGCAAACAATAATGTTCACTGTGCACCACCGCTGATGATGATTAACAATCTTCAGTACATAATTATGCCAACTGTGTTTACGGCGGTAACAAAATGAATTTTCTACAGGTTATTATTATTTCTTTTTTTTGTTTTTTCTTCTCTTTACTTGCCCAGAAGTTAAACAGTGCATACTCACAAATGCATACACACGCGCGCATACACGTATGTGTGTATGTGTTTTAAAACCTCCTCTTCTTTGTGCCGTGATATCGGTCAGTGTACTTAACTTTAAGGAAATAAAAAACGAAAAAAAAAAGCAAAACAAAAAAATAAAACTCAGTCAAAAAACTGTGTATTCGGCTTAGGGCGAATTTTGAATACTCAACACACTTTAAGTAAATAACAAACATTCATGAGCAAAAAAAAAAGATTGCGCCGCACGGACTAATATAATTATTATCCTAAAAATATTTAAGTAGCTGTGATAATATCAGTGTGAACTTTAACTTTAAATATTTTCAAATATAAATAGAAATAATAATAAATAATTTGTGGTTTGTATTTCCGAAACTGTTTCATGACTGATCAGTTATCGCGAATCGATCTACAGACAAGAATTACAGTAAGTCAGTCAGTCAAATTACTTGTCGAAAAGTTCTAAAAAATTCTCGAGTAAAAATGACGCTAAATGCAAAAACGTGCGTCTCACAATGTTTTAGATTTGAGTTTTCAAACAACAGCAAGTAAGGCGCGGTTCTAATGTAAATAAAATTTGAAATATGTGTTTTTATAATTTAAAAAAGGATCTCATTTCGATATCTTTTGGGTTCTTTTCTTTCCTTAAAAGTGTGAAATTGTTTCTACAATTCATGAAAAATTAAAGGAGAATGTCGTAAACAATTTGCTACAACATACAACAACATGTATACTTCATTACGGAAAACTCTCAATCTTCAAGATGCATATCATACTGATCGTTTTAGTAATTATCGAGATCATATGATAAAGTTTGCAAAGATCAGTCATATAACTTCAAACAATTTTCATCTAACTTATCTAACTTCCAAATAAATTTTGGGTATATATGATAATCATATTGAAGCTTCTATTGTGAAGCTTTAATCATAAATGGAAGAGATCGAACATTGACATTGATCGTCGACTGCTACTACTAGCTATCGAAGGTTTAATTTCAATTAATTTTAATTTATTTCACAATGAATTTTTGCACTTTTTCTCTATTATTGATTAATAATAGTTAGATATAAGGACGGACGTATGGATGATTATCATTTATTTTATGAAATCTTTATTGTATGTTTTCAAAAGTCACATACACAGTAACAAGATGAGTATACAGCTGTCTTTCGGTGCGATAAACATAAAAATAAATAATTGCGAATAAAATGTTGTATATAAAATTATATATATATATATATGTATATTAAATACACATACATAAGTAAGACTTATGAGACTTATGCATCAGCGTTATACTTTTATCAGGCATTGATTAAGGGCTAAGGCTTAATATATAAATTCTTTAATAATTTAAAATATTACATTAAGGTTGATTTTTATAATTATTTCTCTGTGTGTGTGTGTGTGTGTGTGTGTACATTTAAAAGGAAAAAAATTCATGATCATTATATTTTTTTTCAAATATAAATTAGTTAACCAACTCAAAAATAATCCAGAAATTTTTTTTTAATTTTTTTTGTTTTTTTTTATTTGTTACGCACACAATGCCAAAGCCTTTTAAACGTATTTTTTTGTTTTTTTTTTGTTCAAAACAGTATTAGCAAAAAATGTTTTTTCTTTGAAAAAATCATTAAAAATAAGCCGAATCGCAAAGAAAACTTAAGAACAACGTGCTCCATTAAAGCGAGCATATAAGATAGGGAGAGCTTTTGGATGGTCCAAAACTTAGAACTTGAAGTTTATGTATGAAAAGCTTTCAGGATAAATTAAAAATTACAACTTGAAGTTTATGTATAAAAACCTTTCGGGATAAATTCCAAAACAAGAACTTGAAGTCTATCTATAAAAAACTTTCAGGATAAATTCAAAAATTATAACTTGAAGTTTATGTATAAAAAGCTTTCAGGATAAATACAAAATTGACAACCTGAGGTTTATGTATGAATATCTTTCAGGGTAAATCCAAACGTTTAAATAATACATCATTCAATAAATTCATAGGATGATAGATAGATATTATTACCATTGACGAATCCATATGATTTTTAATTAGTACCAACTTTCAAAGGAAATGTCTCAAGTTCTCATAACATTCCGACCATTGGTTTCGAACTTATAGTCCGTTTAAATAACACTATTTTTATAATTTTCAAAACAATCTAAAATAATTTGAATTTTAAGTGAAGAATTAATTGTGCAGTGCTTTTTAGTAGGAAAAAAAATAACATTCAAACCAAAAATTGTCTTGAAAAGTATTATAAAAACTCTTCTCCGTTAAAAATAATAATTTATTAGTATTTTACTGAATGATACTGTTGGATACGAATGCTACGATGTTTACCGCTTTGGTCGCAAGAACGACAACAACAAAAAGTACTACGGACTTATTGAGTAATATCTTAGGAATATCAGATAAACCCATTTATTAAAAGTTTTAAAATTATAGCCAAAACTTTACACATAAATACAGGTAACCCTCCTATAATGCGGTACTTCTATAACGCAACTTCGCTACAACGCAAAATACGGAAAATTTCCTATAACGCGGTATACTCCTACAACGCGATTTTCAAGAATTTTTTAAAATAATATTCTAAAAAACTTTAATTTTGCATTATATGTTTATTTAAAAAATGGTGGTGGCTATCTAGCCTCTTTGATTTTTACACTACATATTTTAATTTTACAAGAAAGACCACCTATCTGCATGTGTATTGTCTCTTTAAAGCATGGCTAGAATTTAACCGACAGCAAAGTTACAAAGCAATTTTTTTCAAACATTTACATACACATTCTTTCATCATTCATCGCTGAAAAGGATCAGTCTGATAGTGGATCAATCTCGGAATTTGCATTAGGATAGATATGAGCAAAACGTTTGAAACACACTCATATTATAATAAGTGATGTAGAAGCGGGAGATTTGTAGAAGCTTGTGATTTGAATTTTCGTTTAATTTAATGTTAAGTAGAGTTGAAATTGCGTTTTTATTTGTTTTTCCAGATTTTATTTTATTTTGCGCTGCTTAAATAAATGAATTGATAATAAATGAATTAATTTATGCTGTCATAGTGAAAAAAATAAATAGAAAAATATCTCAAATAAAAACTATTTTTTTTCGATTAGGAACGTATCCCCCCTTTTGCACTGGATCTAAGTCTCCTACAACGCGATTTCCTATAACGCGGAATTTTTCAGAAACCTATTGACCACGTTGTAGGAGGGTTACCTGTACATATAAGTAATGCAGCCGATATATCGAATAAGTGAATCTTTATTCCAACTTGGAATCAAATATCGTATAGGAGATGTTACTTTAATAGGTTAAGCCCGCGAATGTGTCGTCTCCTTAGTTGTTTTAAATTATATGAGATAATTAATAAAAAAAAAAAAAAAAAATTTAATAATAAATAATTTTTGAATTTATGCTCAAATCTATATTCCAAGAGTAGTAATATGTGTAACACTTTGAGGAAAAGATTTTTTTTCTTTTTTTTTTTTTGTTAAATTTCACTCAGTTCAGCCGACTAAGCTTCTATTTTCACTTATGTAAATTTATCAAAGAACAATAGCGTGAAAGAAGAACAAAAAAAAATTTGGAAACAATTTCAAATAAATCATATCATTCGATTTCAGTCGTCGTATCATAATCGCAAGAAGCACGTTATCAAGCAAAGGCACACACACACGCATAAACATAAGCACACAGAGGCCGGATGCTAAAATTGTAGCAGTAAACTTTTGATCACTAAACCAGACATACCACCACCGATAAGTGTATGAACGAACACTTACTCATACACAAACGCATATATACAGACAGATACGTAGATAGATAGATAGATAGGTAGATGGATACGTATATATATGATGGCAATCAGTGTTTTATACGATTGACAGACGCCCATCCGGCGGTCTTCGCCATCTAGCCTGTTTGTTATTATACATTTGTATGTACGTATGTATATTCGTAATTTGCACTTAACGCTTTTTTTTATGAAATTTTCTGAAATGTGTGCGTTTTCTTCTTTTTTATTTGTTTTTGTTTTTGCTGTTCTTTTTTTTTTTTTTTATATGTACTCTGCTTTAGTTTAATGATGGGAGGGGGCGACATAACTATTTTACTACGATTTCATGATCTGGCTAGAGAGTGTAAAAATGCACCTGTACCTAAGTCTAAGCAATCATTCAACCTGTTTTACCCCCACCACTAATATGTACACAACAAGCAGCTGTTTAACTGAATGAATGCCTGAGTTAAAGTAATCAAGTTGTTTGGTTAACTGGTTGGTCGGTTTGTCAGAGTCATGATTTGTGGAGTTAGTGGGTTTCTGGTGTCTATGTCTTTCTTTCTCTTGTTTTTTTTTTTGCTTTTTCGATATAGATTTGTGTGTACTTGTATATATATATATGTATATATATATATATATATATATATATATATATATGTGTGTGTGTGTGTGTGTGTGTAAATGAATGAATAATGAGGGTATGAATGCTTTTTCGCTTATATAAATATTAACTTGCAAGTGGCAAGGTTGCTGCTGTTGTTGTTATTGTTATTGTTAATATTCGTACGCGTAAATCCCCCTTTTTCTTCTACTAAAAATCTTTGTATAGCACACATTTAAGTATATTGCCTAGAATGACAGTCATTGCAGCCAAGCATCAATTGATAAATTGGTAACTAATGCAGCTGCCACTGCCGCAGAGCGGCAACACACAAACGTATATATGCACACACATACACGTATATATATATATATATATATATATATACATGCGTGCGCGTTACACGCTTATACACTGACAAATAAAAAACTAGTACAGAGTCTGGTCTAGCACTTCAACTATCAGGTGAATTTATGATAAACAACAAAATCACTGTCAGTTGATACCTCCTAACTACCACAAAACTATTTGCACCTGTCGCCACAAAAGCACCCAATTGCAAACACATAAACACCGTAAATAGTTGCAACAATTTCAATAGTCTTTGCTCGTTTTGTTATTATTATTAACGTTGTTATTGCTGTTGTCGTTGTTGTTACTGTTATTGTTGTTATTGCTGTGTTTATGTATTCTGTCTCCCCTTCTGTAAAACAAAACCACGTAACATACAAGCTTTAATAACTGCCTCACATTATAACTAGTTAATATAAGCCAATATATATATATATATATAAGTATGTATATATCCAACACATATGCATATTTATTGTGATCAATTAGATGAGAATAAAGTTGTGAAAAGGGGTTGCTTAAGAGAAGTTCACTTTATATGAACATAAAATCACATAAACATATATTTTAAATGTGCTGGACTAAGCAAAAACACCTGCCTATGAAAGTAAATTACTTTTTGAATTTCTCACGACAAATCAAAGTCAAATCTCAAAGATATTCTACCTCTTACGAGTTGTCAATATGCAGATTAATTGCTTTTAATAGAGAAATTAAGTGATTCATTGAAAAAAACACTTCTTTCTTCAAAATATGAATACGATTATCATTTTAAAGATATTTTTCACCTACATGCATACGTGCAAATAAAAAAAATTAATACAAAATATTCACTATTTTCCCAAGGATTCTCCATTCCCTATTCAGCTTTACAAAACGAGAAAAAGAATTTAAAAAAAAGGGACATTTTCTATAAGATACAAATGTCAAAAGAAAAGATAATTATTTATTGCCAGATATCTAACATATTTTGCTCTTTTCAAATTCCATTTATTTATTCACAATATTTATTTATTTAAAGTTCATTAAAACTTATTGCCATAATTGTACCTTAAATCTGTGGTTGTATAGTTTACATTAACATTACTATAAACATAAGAGTAATTATAAAAATTTTATATTTAATGTAAATTATTTTGAGTTTTGCAGTATGCAATGAAAAATATATAAATAACGTGGCGTATGATGTACATTACATTGCATTTGTGAGAATCTACTAATCTCTCTTTAATCTACTCTGTTAAAGGAAATAAAAACAATAAGCTATCGTAAGAAGTTTGTAAACATATCCAGGAGCACATATACATCAACGATCACCATATACATACACGCTCACATCTTACTTTAGCATTGCTATTAAGTTCATATAAAATCGCTATAAAAATTTACGAGAGATATAACAAAAAAAAAAGCAACAAAATACGAGCATTAATATTACACACACTTGTATTTTTCTAGGCGACTTTATACAGAATTTTATAACATTGTATGTTAAGTTAATGAAAAATTATACATTTTAAGAAGAAATTTTATGGTTTAAAGAAGCATTTTAATTTTATGTATTAATATAATTCATCGTTCAGTTGACGAAAAGCAGAAACTATTGACAAATGTATATACTTTAAAATGAAAAAATTTATTATTTTCTCTTACCCTGTGCGAAGAGAATGATGTAAAGGAAAATAAGTACAAAAATTCGTTGCAGGACTATTGGATTCCCGCAATGGTTATCGTTTCTGATCCCGATCAAGCAAAATTTTCTTGTTCTTCACTATTCACTTAAACAAAAATTCAATGGAAAATATATGCCTCGCTATTTTATAGCTATATATGCACTTAGATTTAATCAATCCTGACAACTATAGCATTCCGATCGAAAGAAACTATAAATAAATAATAGATTAAGGAGCTTTAAAGTACCTTAGCCTTGGTAAAATTAAACTTATAAAACGACACTATAGGACGATTGAAAAAAAACAACTACATTTTTAATTCAGTCGAAAGTAATTTTGTTTTAAAATGAGCTAATGATATGAAAAAAAATTCACAATATTTTTTAATATTTTTGTAATATTTCGGTCAAACCGATCAAAGCCGATCATTTTACGACTATTTGCATTAAGCTAGTTACAACAACAAGCCAGACATTTGAATACCACATGAGTTAATGGCGAAAAATTTAATGAATAAAATTTTTGCTAAATAAATAAGAAATCAGGCAATTTTTGAAGAAAACTTACAGCAGATGAATAAAAATGGGTTCTATAGGCTAACAAATTCTGAATTGACGATATCTAAGATAATGCCCTCTTTTTAGTGAGATTGAAAAAGAATCATGTATCGCAAACTCCTCTCATCTGACCAAACGATTGATGGCACTCTCTACTGTCCACAACAAAGGTATAATATCCAGAATTGATTAGCAAAACAATCTTAAACTGCATACGCCTTTATTGATTTGATAACAATTCGGAGGACTTGGCTGGAAAGTTTTGATGCATCCACCGTATAACCTGGACCTTCTTCCGTCCAATTATCATATGTTTCTCTCTGTCCAGAACATTCGTAATGATATAAAGCTAACTACAACAAGAAGCACGTGAAAAACATCTGGAAAATTGGACTGGAAAATCCATATGTCGCGCATAGTCACCTTTTCAACACTTAAAAAGCAAGTACACAACCCATGAATAAACGAGAATAAGTGTTCGTAATGCGTACTTTATTTGCTTTAATAATCTTTTATTATCTATGTGGTTCTTCAATATGATGAGATTTGATGATTTCGAATTCGTGAACTTTACCAAAGGTTTGCGTTTACGCTCATTACTCTTGCTCTCTTAGTAGAACGAAGATTGATTACTAAAACTATTAATGCTACTACTATGCTACATAGGTAAACAGATTCGATAATCTATTTAATCAGGATGCTAAATATATATGCGCATATTTGCCATTGTGACCGGGCACTAGTCATAAAAGAAAACCATTCTTGTTCATTTTTTAGCACATATTATTATTGCAAGTTGAGCAAAAGCCAAAGTAAAAAAAAAAGTGGAAGAAAAGTAAACACTTGTACGCATAAACAAGGGTACTTACTATAAGAGCAAAGAAGAAGCATTTGTAAACAAAAATTTTGTAAACAAAACAAACACGTATTTCTTGTTACCTAGTTTGTGTGGATTTTTTTCTTATGTAACGTCCCCGTCTTTGATTAATTAAAATATATACAATTGTTCTGAAAGTAGCTTTTCATTTCTCTAAAGTTGTTCCGATTTTCTAAGACATAAGAAGAATACTAAAACATAAGACCCTTTTGCGCTTTTTACCAAAAAACCCTTAGCCTAGGCAGGCACATCGGTCAAACCATTACTATTGCCAGCCAAGAATATCATCCACTTATCGTGTAATAGTTGAGTATAAACGTCAACCGCTCTTTGAAAGGTTTGTGACTTAGCTAAATAAAATAATAAAACCACTCTTGAATTCGCTTAAAAATACTTTATTAATAAATAAATAATAGGAGTAAATAAATGATAAGATTAACGAAATCTTAGAAATTTATATCACAGCTCTATTTACCCGAATAATAAATATTATTATAGAATAGTTTTCATATCGGAAAATTCATTTTATTTAATAAAAGAAAAAATATGAGACTCCAAAAGCTAGCTTCAACGATCAAAAACCATTGCGTAGAAATACTTCTTGTAATTGCTGCGCTAACTTGAAACCTTTTAGATTTCCCTTTTTTAATAAAAATCGTTTAATTTTGTATAAATGTATGACAGCGTCATAGTTATTAGTTATTCTCATACTGAAATCTTCATTTTCATCTAATATTGTTATTGGTGGCGTTGCTGTTGTTGCTTTTGTGCACTCAATATTACTATTGTATGAATTATTCACGCTGGAGGTTCTCTCATTTTCAGAGTCGGAATCTTCTATTAGGATAATCTTGTCATTGTCATCGCTGTCACAGTCGGAATCGCCATCAACATCATCATCATCATAATTATCATCATCCTTTTGTTGTTTTTGTAAATTTTTTACATCTTTTTCATTATGTAATGCTTTATCAGCTTCTTCCACTTCTTGCATTATTCTTAAGAAATCAAAATCTTCGCAAAATTCAGCTCTGTCGCGATAATTATCTTCCGGGAATGTCTTATTGTCTAAATTAAAATTCTCGACGGGTCCCCGTACATTCTCATTCGCTTTCATATATGTAATGTTGTTACATGCGTTCAAATTTTTATTATAAGTCTGAGTTGTTATAAAGTAGTTTTCGCATTCTTCATTTAAATCGATTAAATTAATATTCTTGTCTTTTAAGCTTTGATCTTCTTTATTAAACGTTAATAACTCATCCGTCAGATCACTACGATGGCTTTCTTGCTGAAATTTCGTTAGGTTATCATAACTTTTATTGACGCAAACTAGCTTTTTGCGCTTTGAATTCAAGTAGGCTTTGGTAGTTAAGTGATTAAGTCGACTTTCATTAGCTTGTTTTCGCTTCTTTGACATTTTAATTTTCTCTATTTCTTCATCATTTGTTTCTAAGGATTTTAGCAAATCAAATATTTCACTGGCCTCTACTGCTCCTTCAAGTTTATGATCTTCTAGTAGATTTTCATTTTTTTGGTTTTTTTTATTGTTACTCTTGTTGGTGCCGTTATTGTTTTTGTTGTTGTTGACGATATTGTCGTTGTTATTACTACAGCTGGTGCTGTTGCCGTTCCGGCCGGACGGGTTCTCCTGATCTATGTCTTTTGTTGATACTTGTTTAATTTGAGCAGAAACTTGTTGGCAGGAAAATCGATTTTCTGAACACTCGATAACAACAGGAATGTCCTCAGTATCGCTTATTGTGGATTCTTGCTTAATTTCAGAATCACTATGATCAGAAAGGTACACGTAACTAACTTGTAAATCTACATAATGTAGAAAAAAACAATCCCAAACATCATTAGAAATTTTAGCATTTCGAAGAAGCAATTAACTCGTGCATGATTTTAATGCTTAATAAAAAACAAATACGCAAACTTTACTTACCTTGAGGATCAAAAAAATCAAAAAATTTTTCTTAATTCTGGACTTCACAAAATATTTGTACCAAAATTTATAGAGATATATCTACACTATTACTACTACTACTATTATGACTAAACTCTTCTAAAACTATCGGTCTTTCCAGTTTTATAACAATTCTAAATATATCACGCCCATCTCTTATTTCGTCGACCAATGTTGGTTCCAACATAAGAGGAAAAGGAAGAAAGAAGACTGAAGTGAATTAAATGAGTTAATTAGCTATAAATTGAGAAGTGAATCTTCTTAACGTAGCAATTCAACTCAAATATAATGCAAAGCATTAAACGTAATAAATTAGATTATTTGTTAAATACTCTGCTCCACATTGCAGCGCATTTTTTAAAATACATCATTATATTAGAAAAGCAAAAAAGCTCCTTTTCATTTCATTTCCCATAGGGTGTACCCCTCTTAGATCAAAATATCTCAATGCAAAAAAATTTCATCTAAATATTTCCAAAATAGATTGAACACAAAAATACAGGGGTAGACATCTGAGAGACAAATGGAATACAAACTTAAACTCACTCAAAACATAATTCTGAATCGATTGATGTAATAAAATGTAGCTACATCTCATACTGTGCTGTGTATCGCAAAAATTGAACGTACCTTATACGGTGTAGAGTATAATGATAAACAAGAAATTGCGCAAATACGAATATTGGGAAATGGATACATTCTTTAATATCCAAAACTCGACATCAACTTATTATAGGCGATGCGACAAAAGATACCGACATAAATTCCAGTTAAAATAGCATTTTTTTTAAATGCTATCACAAGCACTTACCATATCATTATCGCATATTAATTTATTTGCCCGGATAGTTGAACGACTCTGTCTAGATTCATTTTATAAATACTTTCAGATTGTGAGCGTCAAATAATAAAGTATTCATAACAAAAATGGGAAAGTGGTTCGTGCCCATCCTCTTTTTATAAGGAGATTTGGATATGAATTTAGTTAGAACTTTTTATGATATATCAGGAAAATTGATCAACATCACTATGTGAATCGTTTTGTTCTTCATAGGAAATTTTTAAAGGAAATTTAGTAATCATACTATATGCTATATATGCTAATATACCTTCTCTTTATTATATTCTGCAGAGAAAAAACTGGTGAATTATGCTAATACATTTGGTGGTATATAATTGATACCTTATGAAATGATTTCAACTTGCGCAATTCACTAACAAATTTCCCAAGTACAACAGCAGTTTTCAAAGGTAAATTAAGTTGTGCGATCAAAAAAGAACAAGAGTAAAAAACAATTTTTTTCAATTTATTTTTGTTTTTTATGAGGAAGGGGCGGGGGGATGCGTTCGCATCGGGAAGAGCAGTTTAAAATTTCTAACTGTTAAAAAAAATACAATCCAGAAATTTTTTGAATCCATATTAATATTATGAATAAAAGAAGTCTGAATATGCTACTTACCATTTTCCATATCCACTAAAAGAATTCTTCGCAGCATTTCATTGTCAATGCCATTAGTAGAATCTGTTATTAATACTTCCTCCTTATTCTCTTCAGCTTTTTCCTCCAGCGTACAAATTTCAGGCATCGTTGGTGTTACTGAAATATGATTATTCGCGATATGGATATTTATATCCATTTCCACATCATCATTAGAATCTTTACACTTATCTATATTTTCACAAAATATATGATCATTTAAACCGGAAGAGTACGGTTCATTTGGAATTTTTAAGTTTTCAGTTTCTTTTAACGCTTCAATGTCAAGGCCATACATGAATTTTTGAAACGTAGACAATGCAATATGTGGTCTTTTATCCGTCAAAATATTTCTGATTTCATCTAAAAATGCTAATTTCATAAATTTAGTTTCAATTGTCGTATTTTTGAAGTCGCTCAGGTATTCAAGCCACGTTTCAGGACTCAATTCATAATTAGGTACACCAAAAATTTTACACAATAATTCCACTTTATCATCTACGGTATCATCAACGGCGCGATATTTACCAAATAAATTACGTTTGAAGCACTCGAGCAAAATAGCATCAAGAGCGGTTATATCATCCTTCACATCCTTCACTTTCGTGCATATTTTCGTTTTCATATTATTAAGACTACTTACAGCTTGCATTTTATTACATATAACTTTTGCAATATGGGAAAGATGACAAAATGTTGAGCTGGAAAAAAAAGGCAAGGTATGATTTCTTTATCTTTATCGTTTTTAATAAATGATAACTAACTTTTTGACTTTTGATGAATGTTCCGGTCGCCCCTTGTGTTTTTCTTGAACTTTCAGTTGATTCCCGATATTAATTTCTTAACAAGTTTCCTGATGTTTTTAATCATAAAATTTATTGGACTTATCTCATTTACTTTATAAAAAATTTATATATACATATATATGTATATAAATATAGTTAATTAAAATTGTACACAATTAAATGTTTAATTCTCTTATACACCGATACCAAAATGCGAAAATTCACGAACAAAAATTTAAAGCATAATCATACTAAACAGCTGTTATCACAACCAGCATAAAATCGAAATGGCAACGCTTTTAATTCATATACATTAGAAACCCATTTGAGCAATAAAGAAAAATAGTCTATTAAATCTTTCGAGCCTAATCGACTTCTTTTTGCAGTACACTACTCTTACTCTGTGTATATTCTTCATATTGGACATCTACGGCCACGGTACTGGTCGACAAATTGCTTTGATTAAAATGTTGCCATTCATCTAATAATTTATTGCGTTCATTTAAAATTGCAATTAAATCATTGGAAGTAAAAATACTCTTCATAATGTGGCTAACATCACTTAAAGATGGATACTTTTCAGAATAGTACAAAACTAAAAGTTTCCGATAAAGTTGTACAATCAATGAAAAATTGGTCTGAAATTAAAGCAATGATAGGAATTTATCAAACATTTCATAATAATAAACTTACATTAGGATTTAGATATTTGTTTACAGACAATCGTAAAAAAATCTCACTAAATTCCGGAAATTTTAAATCAGCCTGTGTTTTCCTGAAATTAAAAGAGAAAAACCCTTTTTAAATAAAACATACAAACAAATGAAAAATATAGCACAGTACTTCAATAAATTATTGTAAAAGATAATTATGGGATCGTGAATAAGTTTGCTGTTGGACATTTTTTATAAAAGAAAATATGTTTATGCAGAAAACGAATAGCTGGAAATTTTAAAAGTATTGCCAAAGTTCTTGATAAGGTTTTCCTGTTTTTTCACCCTAACTGCTGGTTTGAATTTATAGACCTCGAAAATGAAACCACTTATACAAAAATTATTTTTGAGTTATAAAATAAAGATAAAAGACTGAAAATTACCTTTACTACCTATTATAAAATAGCTTTAAACATATATAAAAATTCAATATTTAATATTTTCTTAAACCAAATAATTTTTTAGCAAAAAGATATATGCATGAATATATAATTGCCAAGTCTATCAAGTCTTGATACCCGAATTCCTAATCTCAATGTTACAGAGAAAACATCTGTCGATATCAAAGTTAATTAAGTTCAATCTTCAAGAGAATTAAAAATGGTCGCAGATATATATATAAAATCTTGCAAATTAGTTAATTGCTTTACAAAATTCTTTAGTGAAAAGACGAAATAATTAATAATAAATGGGTGCGTATATCACTAAGAAAAAGATTTTTTGTACATACTGCTAAGTTTAATTAAAAATAAATAAAGTAAAATGTGAGCAAATTAAAATTGTTACACATATTGCAAGCGACGACCATTTATCGAAAAACAGTAACTTCTTTACTAGAATTTGTGTGTTCGTTCAATGCTTGGAATGCTTGAAGATTTTTTCAATGATTGCTTTTATTTTTTGTTTTCGCTCTTTTTTTTTTTTTTTTGTTAATAAAATGACTATTGTTTCATTCTGGAAATTCAAAATCTGATTTTGCTTCTCTTAATGAAGCCAATACCTACGCTGTTTCATTTGATTTTCAAAGTTTTGGAAGCTTTCATTAAGGATCAATAGATGAAAACGCTTATAACTCTGAGATCAATAATATAAATTCGATTTTACTGATAGAAATTGCTTCCACCAACCGTTCAGTCACATTCTGCGACGAAGAAGACAAGGGGATAGCTCTAGCTTTCGTGGAAACTAAACCAAGTGCGGATTGGTTTAAGACAACGAATTTTCTTAAACTTTTTCTTTACGAACAGAAGGGGAGATATTAACTTAGACCGGCCTTATATTACTAAAAGTCATTAACAATGATGGAGCGAAACTTTATTTCGACTTTGCTTTAAACGTCAATTAATCAATTTTATTAAAACTTTTTTAATTTTACCAAAACTTTCTTTCCTCTCTGCTTTAAACGTCAATAATTTTCCAAAATTCGAAAATTTTAAAAACTGAAAGTTGAATGAAAAATTTAATGCAATTTTCGGCATTACCGAATACAAAGAAGAAAAAATCGGGTTAAAAATTAAAGGTTAATTTGCCAAAATTTCTAATTGGCGTAAAAAAATTATTGTGATAAAAGAGAAAATTTTAAGTTTAGAAAACAATCAAATGTGATGACGAAATGTAAAATATTGAATTATAAACCAGTAAGTAGAGCAAATGCTAACTCTCAGTTAATTAGTAGGTAGATTTTTCTTTTCTTATTTAAGGACAAAGAACTGCGAAAATCAAATGAAAATTTAAAAATTTTTTACTGAATCACTAGAGGAGTCAGAAGTTGAAAATTCGTTATCTCATTACCGCATGTCTGAACAACAAATTAGAAAAAACAAAAAGTAGTACACAGATTGAGTGCTCCAAACAAGCAATCAAACGAGCTGGTGGCGCGGCATCGCGCTGAAAAAGAAGAAGTTTGTAAATTAAAACTTAACGAAATGATTAAAACGCCTTGAGAGAGAGTTTTTTGAGAATCTGTCCGTTGAAAATTTGCAAAATGAAAAAAACCACTTTGTTGGGTTAACTAAGAAAAATGCGCAAAAACTTCGACCTCAATGAGAAACACTAAGAACGCGAAATGGAAACAAAAAAGTAAATAAGTGCATAAAAAAAAAAGGAATGAAATGTTGTTAAATTAAATTTCTCTCTTTCATTACAGCTTGGCAGCTAAGAAACTTAAATTGCAAGAGTGCATACACAATTAATATCGTCAGTAGAAACATGTCAAAAGGAAATTCGGGAACTCTTACAGACAACAGCGATAGAAATGGAAAAGAAACAGAGAAAAGTAACGAAACCTAGAAAGAGAAGCTAAAAAAATGTGAATCGTCTAATGATGCAGAAGAAAGTGGATGCTATCAAATGTATTGAACAAAACTTGCACAAGTTAGTCTTTCCTATAATATAGAAAAGGGATCACAATTAATAGTTTCTTTATATGACTTTAGTTATCGCAAAGATATACAAGAATACGAAAAACGAAGCCTTCAATAAGAACTGGAAATGGTGGGATAAAGGTTTAATTGATTATGAAAAACAAATACATCAAAACATGTACGTTTTCTCTGAATTTTCTGAAGATTTATAAAATTGTATAGACTTTCTTTTATATAACAGGTTGAGAAGATTTGCGAGATCGTTGAGAAATTGGGAAAATTAAAGCTGAACTTGTTAATCAGGAAACTATGAAACGTGGCCTTAAGGATAATCATGAAATGATTATTATCAGGTGATAAACGCAAAATATTAATTAACGATGATTACAAAAAGGTTTACCAGCCAATTGGACCGTTTTGATTTCGATAATATATCCAAGGAAAAGTCTGAACCAAATGGGCAACGCGAAAATATTACCACACTTAAAGGTGAATTACAGGGTAAGCGAGACGAAGTGAATCATCAAATCAAAAATTGTGACAGAATTAAATGAAACGAAATTGCGTCAATTCCTGTTGAATTATAAACGTAGTTGTTACAATATATTAACAAGTTATAACGTATATGATGGTCAATATCGCGTTAATGTGGAAAGGACCGTTGTACAATTCCATACTGGAGGAAAAATCGACGGTTCAATATTGGCGTATGGTTTATCATAGTAATGATATTGGTTATATAAAACTACAAACCTGATCTGGAAAGTAAAAAGGAAGCAAATCCAGCAAATCGTCAACGAAATTCGAATTTGCGTATGGTTCAATCGAAGAATGGATTTGCCATCGAAATGAGTGATCACTGCAGTGAACAATGAGTGTCGGCCTCGCTTATAATACGTATGGTCTTATCTGAAACGTTTAGCAGTAATTGTGGAATTTTGGCCTTGCATGAGCCTCCTATCAATTTCTTGACAAACGTTTTATCAATATATGAGGCTTTGAGGCGTCACTCCCAATTGCATTTTATCCTTCTCATTACTTTCCGTGACAAGGAATTCATTTCGTAGATGGTTCAAAGACAGTCATTCTTATATGTATTCCTGAGCCCTTTACACTTCTACCGAAGATTAAACTCATACACTTTATTGCCCTTTTCATTTAAATGAACTTTAAATGACCATTTATTCTAACTGTGCATTTTGAGGCAAGGAAAGAAGTGGAAACGTTTTTCTGAGCCAATCTTGTTTTTTATTTAACACAAACAATAATTTCTAATAATTAAAAATAAAATTTTTTGAAGGAAAGCATCCGTTTTTCAGTTGATTATAAAGGGAATAACGTGCTCGATCGCGTTTACTCTCCGGTGAAAGCGCAAACTACTTACAAATAAGAGAAACCTGTCTCTAAGCCATCTATGATATGAGATACTCGTCATGGGTAATAATTAGAGGCATAAAATGCAATTGGGCTTGAAGTCCTTCAGGAATGTGATTTAAAACGTCATATAACGCTAAAATATTTGACAAGATCAAGTAGGTCTGCAGTTACCAAGATAAAATTTCAACATTAAAATTAATAAACTTATTTATGGATGGAATGAAGCATTAAATTTTTAATTTTTGTTGCTTAAGTACATTTAAAATTTTTTCTTTTACTCTTTGTTGATGAAATTGTGATAATTTAAACATTGATTTTAACATTAGATTGAAAAATTCCCTCAGACTGCTCTCTTCTTCTGTTTCTTCGGCAATTGTTTTACTCGTTTTTACAGTAATGGCTGGCAAAGGTGATTCATCTCTTACAAAGGTGTAAGCTGGATTGAACGATGTTTGACGGTTATGAATTTTTTGAACCGAATTAATTTGTGCTTTTATATAAGGCACCAGAAATTCCATTTCCCGATAATATGGCCAATCATTTAGTTGCAAGTATTTATCATTTGGATTATGATTAAGAGGTATATAGCGTCTTAATTTCTTATTGGCCACATTTTGTAAATGATTACGTAAATACAACCGCAATGAACGCCATTTACATATCGCTTCTTCAGCTATAAAAAAAGAATGTGTATTTTAGTTATTTACTTATTATTTTGCTTTTTGAAAAAGCATTTACATATACAGGAACTGTATTCGCTTTGAAGTGAATCTGAGATACTCGATCGCTCAAAAAATGAAAAAAGGAAAATATATACAAATTGTTCTCAATTTTGGCTTTGTGAGACCTGCTACAAATTTTTTGTTTGCTTAGAATACTTCCATGATTCTGATAACTATTTCAGTCAAAATTTCGTTCGTTGTGTGTCATAAGCCGTGGAAATTTATAGATTTGTTCTTTGAGTTTTCTAACTATTGTGTAACTATTTGTGGACGAATCGTAAGTATTTTCTTAACTTGATATGTAGAATCAAACGATCATTTCGGCAAATTGCAAAGAATCTGATAGACATGACTATATATAAATCTCAAGTTAATGAAATATATTACCAGATATTAACAAGGTCCTCGCGTTTTTAGACGTTATAAACGAATGCACAGTAGCAATATTATCGCATCTTTAAATTAGACACTAAAAGATAATCATGAAATAAAAAGATGATAAATTTTGAGTTATTGAGATACTTTTATGGAACTTTTTTGTATTCGTTCCATTTTAATTACAATTGAACTCCAATCAAGGATGAATTTGTACACTGGTTGGAAGCTATGTTGTAATTTAATATTAAAAGAAGTCTATAACAACACGGGAGGAAGTGATTTCAACTTTTTCGGCCTCATTAACACCGTACAATGATTGGCACCTTTTTTTTTGTGTCTATAACGTTTGCTCATTGGGTGCAAAGTTTTGAAAATTATTTCAGAAATAGGGATCGAAACGAATATCATTCGTATTTTGATTAAAGACATTTAAAAAAAGTAAGTTATTTTTTTTATATATATATTTCTTTTTATCTCTTCTTAAATTGTTTTATGTTATCATGATAGCGGTAAAAATCAGCTGTTTATGTGCTTATTCAACTATGAAGAAAAGAATATCAAACTTTTACAAAATTTCCCATTACTTTACACAAATACTATAAAAAATAATTGTTTTTTGGATTTCTATGTAAGGTATAATAGATCTAGTCGATATTGGTTTAACTGCTGGGTTGTAACTTTTACTTACTTTTCGTAAACCCTGACTGCTTTGCTATCGAATCCCATAGCTGTTGTTTGCGTGCGCGATGCAGAAATGGTTTTCTTGCAAATTCGTTCTCATAAATATCCGGATATTGACGTATATTACGTATTAATATTATTTTCTTTTCATCGACGGTCTGTTGCTGCATTGTAATGCAGATAAACCTCACCATCACAAAAAGTAAATAAATACGCGTTCAACAATTTGCTCTAGAAAATTATTAATTCAGCAACGAATTTAATAAAGCTCGACCAGAACAAATAAATATGAAAGAGCTTAAAGCATAATGTATCAGCTGAAAGCTTTACGCAATGAGAGATCGAAAAATGTAGAGAACGAAAATAACTGAAAATTCATTATAGCGCTGCGTTATTACATAGAAAAATGGATAAGATAGCTCGATATAGATAGTTTTTCTACTTTTTATTTTACATTTACATTTACCTGGAAGTTTATAAATTTTATGAAAATTGTTGCTTTTATTACTGCAATTATTATTATTTATGTAATATCATTTTTATATATAATAATCATGAAATGAAAAGTAAGTTTTTTTATGAGATAGTTTCCAAAAAATAAATTCGAATATAAATTTAAAATTATAAATTAATGTCAAATAATTGATCATCAAATGCAAATCAAATAACTTTCTCGTACGTACTAAATTGAGTAAAGCCGTACAAAAAAGAAATTCAGTTTATTTTTCAAAACTAAATGTGAAGGGCGGAGTACGAAATATTTATTACTCAAATTATGACGATTTAACGTACTCTGCTAATTTGGGAAGTCGGACTGTGAACTTTAGTAAATTTAATCTAGAGACATTTTAGTTAATTTAGTCTTATAATAATAATAGGCTGTACATTGCGAATCGAATTATATTAATACTACATTCAGAAGGAAAGAAAACGCACAGCCCTTACATTTTCACTTCGAACCTAATTAAATAGTACTGATCTCAAATGAATGCAGGACGTGTCATGGAAGAGTCTATCGAAGATCCGCTGAGCGTTTCGTACAATGCTGTATCTCTAAATTTAAATTAATAAATATTTAGATTCAAAGTGAAAGTGTCTGATGTCTTTGTTATCGAATGTAAATAATATTGTATAATAGCGGTATAACCTATCAAAATAAAAAGAAATTCTAAGTCTAGATTATAGTTTGTACTAAAATCGGATATGTATTCTAAACGTTATATTTGTACTACGTGTACGCCTGTTGAGGAACTTGAACATTTTGGAAACTTAAAAGCAAACAAAACAACTGTAAATGTTATTTGATTTATGT
Source organism: Glossina brevipalpis (assembly GCA_000671755.1). Lineage (NCBI taxonomy): Eukaryota > Metazoa > Arthropoda > Insecta > Diptera > Glossinidae > Glossina > Glossina brevipalpis. The sequence goes on from KK351207.1 coordinate 387,404, forward strand.
GCAAATTATGTGCGACATTTTTAGTCATGAAGCATCAGTCGATTAAAACATTAATATAATCGTGATCATTGTCTTATGATATACAACATTCGCATATATGTCCCGATTTATTTACGATATTATGAATAAAGATAATAAAAAGTGTTTTTTTGTCGTAACTTTGTAATAGAAATATTTTTTTCTTTTCTATTAAAAGTGTATTAATTCAAGCAATCCACGAATGGTGTGGCACTGGGCTTTTATATAAGCAAAAAAAAAAAAAAACGTATGGCTTTATTTATTCGCAATTAAAGACTTTAGAAGATAACATTTTGCGGAGACTATAACGTTTGACCGTTCAAGTGCCCACCAGCTAGTGATAGAAAATACTACTTCAACGTAATGTATTAGATATAGGAAGATAGGGTACAAGCATTTATCTCATTGTAAGAGAGGAAGAAACTTCGAACAAAATGATATGTATATGCTGCCTGGCAAGACAAGCACAAGCAAATAAAAGAGCGTGCGACTAAAATTAGTTGATTGCGAGCACTCAAGCCAAACAGTTTGTCAAGCACAAGCATATTGAAAGTGACGGCAATTTCTGTTGACGTTAGATTCGTTTTATATATTGAATTTTTCTTTTTCACAACAACAATAAGGAGAAGCAATAGAACATAAATTCAATTAGGTGAATTGCGAGAATGTCTACATACCGCCAGCCGGTGCATTCTGTACACAATAAACGATTCTGGACGGAATTCTTTAGTTTATATAAAAGTTTTCCCGCCTTGTGGGATATGAACAGTTCCCTGTATAAAGATCGACAAATGAAATTTGAAGCTTATGGCGTTATGGTAGAGAAACTTCGTGAAATTGAACCGAATGCTGAACGTGAAGATGTTTTGCGTAAAATAAATATATTTCGCACGAATTTTCGACGCGAATGTGCACGCATTAGCAGAAATTTGCAAGAAGGTAAAAATTACAAGTCTACCTTGTGGTATTTTGATTTATTACGATTTCTACACGCGCAACCAACAAGTGATACGAGACGAGCGAAACGACGTAAATTAAATGAATCTAACGAGAACAGTATTATGGTGAGTGTAAGAGAGATCGCGTTATCGATGCAAAAGAGAAATGTCCATTAAATATTCAAAAAATTATCGTAATTTTTAGCGCAAACAATCTAATGGGACAGGTCTGACCAATAAATCAGTTCATGATTTTTCGGTAAACCATAAAAATGAGTATTTAATTGAGTATCAACCCCAGGAAGATTATGAAGAATACGTATGTGAGGAAACTATTGATTGTGAATATTCAACAAATGATACCGTGGAAACTTTAATTGAAGAAGACGATCATCCCCTTAAACAATGCCAAAGTGTTGGTAGCCGTAGATCTTTGTCTCAGCTGAAACGTACCGATTATGCCGACGAACTTTTAGAAGAATCAGGCGGAGGTAACAGTCGAAGTAGTTTGCAAGATTATCATCAAGAATTTCAGAATTTTGCCTTAGCACGTAATTCACAAACAAAACAAAATATTAAGCGATATTCACGCATTGATTATATACCAGAAACAACCCAGCATGCCACCAATCAGGTACAGAGTTTCAGATACATATTATATAAAAGTTATCTGAAAATATGAAATTTTTCTGCTTCTTTTTCCCTAAAGAAGCAAATGTCAGATTATGAATATAAAAATGCCTGCTTTATAAATCCATCACCACCTAATCAACTTAATGACTCAACAATATTGCAGCCTAATAAAATGGTGCGCAGTGTTAAAACAATGACATCAATGTCATCATCTCTTGCCAGTAATCTTATAACGAGCAATTCAAAGCTAAGTAAATCCGCTGAAATTTTGGCCAAATCGTGGGCTATGCAATACGATGAATTGGTGGATGAACAAAAAATACTAGCACGCAAAGCTATAGCAGACATACTGTTCGAGGGTTGCATGTCAAATCTAACTATTGGTGCTAACGGTCGTGTAGTTATTGGTAAATCACAAGCAAGAAATGTTGACTTGATTGAAATGACAAAGGCAGAAGAAGACGATTTAATATATGAACCAATTGACGAAGGGGCACAGGATGCTACACAAGGAACAGTAACTACAAAATGGTTAACGAGTTGACAAGAGCGTAGTAGTAGAAAGAGCGCCAAGAGAAATTATTAAGAATTTGATGAAAAACTTTTTTTATATGTATTTCAGTGACCTGAGACAAAACGTTTGTTGTATTGAAAAAATAAAAAGCTGCGCTTAAAGATGAAAAATAATAAGAAATTTAGGAAGAAAGTTGTTTGGAGCGATGAACGATTAACTGAAGATTGATGCATAAATTTTAATTTTGTAAACTGGTTCATCATGAATTAATGTAAAGAGATAGATTTTATTCAACTAACACTTTTAGCGATTTTCATAAGGAAAGCTCCATTTGATTTCTAAAAGATGAATACGATGTAATTGTAAAAGCTTTTGCCAGACTCTTTCGCCTTCACTTCGTTCTTCTAACTAATTAGCCTACACTCTAAATGCACTGGTTTACGATATGGTGCTCCTTAAATAGATTGACTTTTATAAACTAATCTCATTTGGTAGAAAAGGCTTAAAGAAATATTTGTTCGCGATAGAAGAATGCAATATTATTCGATATTTACTATATATTTACTTCTGATGAGAAGGGATGAAATTAAGTAATAGATATTAATCTAAGACTAAGACACACAACTTAATTTGTATTGCAAGAACTGTTCCAAACTCTCAATTTACCCACTGACGGCTTCTTCCTTTTCGAAATTATTCAATAATATCCTTATTCGCCATTTTACACTATCACGTTACAATAGATTATAAGTTATAGCTTTCTAGCTCTTCCATTTAATGTTTGCGTGGCGATCAAACTTGAACTGTTGTGCACGCTAATATAAATTTATTATCAAATCAGGCTTTTTTAGGATTCGTAAAGATTGCTTGCATTCCTCAATCTGAGTGTATCAATATGTTGATTTCGACCACATCCTGCAATTCGATGCGAGTCATTTTAGTGTTTCAAATTTTGAAAAATCTTCAAAGATATTAAACTAGTGTGCTGATTTAATTAGGTCCGATTCAAACATCGCAGTACAAAAATTAGATAAATGATAGAGAAATAAAATTATTAATAAGATGTGAGCTCTTTATGAATCATTTGTTAAATACTTTTCATATCTAGTCCTCAAAACAGTACAAATTTTTTTGTTGTCACCACATTAAGCATCACTCTAACAATATGCGCTGCCAGGCAAACATTTGGTTTTAGCACTAAACCGCCTATAAACATGTTCTATACAGACAGTAAGCATGCGCATAATTAGAAGAGAATCAAAATCTAAAAATTATTTTTTATTTAACAAGAAAATTGAAAATAACTTTATAAATATAAATTAAAGTATCCCGAAAATATAGGCCAACAGGGCTTGTTATAAAAATTTTTTGTGCACAATATACAACAAGTACTACTTGCATTACATGAATTGTATTTTAAGCGGCTCATGTGAAATGATTTCAGTAAAAGCCTGCTTTAGACTTGCAGTAATTATATGCATGTCAATCTTTTGACTCCATGTGCCTACACAAATGCGAAAATATTTCTCTGCTCAAATAACGAGAAGCTAGCTGGGTGTTCGAGTAAACCGTTTAGTTCATAGTAATCCGAACGTACAAGTCCAGCGGGAGAATAAAAACAGAAAATAAATTTGCAGCAAAAAAAAAGAAAAGGAAAGAAAAAGCTTCATTCAATCCATATACCCGTGTTATCAATAAAAATGCACGAATATAGTACAACCGCCATAAACAAAATTTAATTCTCTTTTTCTGGCAGAACAACTCACTAAAATTCCAAATACATATACATAAATGTACACACATATACTCTCGTACCGTGACATCTTTATATGCTGTTCGCATTCATTTAACCAGTGTCATTCCCCCCTCTTGATACTAAACTACCTGAAATTTGTATATAAAAGGTTCATGTGTGCTCTCTTACTCTCTTTTTGTCTTTATTGAGTTTCGTTTATACGCGACAGCCGAAACGCGACTATAGCCGGCCGCAAATGGTTCAGTGGTTCATATTCGTTGAAGCTTGTACTTGTACTCTCGGCGCTTTGTATAGCTTGTGTGCCTCTGCGTAAATTTTTCCAATTCCATATTCTTATTTTTGTCTTAACAACCTTCCTCTAATACACGGGTAGCTGGCTCTAGTTTGTTTTGGAGAAAGCCTGTTGAGACCGTACGTTGTTTGTGCTGTTTCAGTTGTCGCTGATAATCCTTGAGCATATCACGTGTTTGTTCCTACGACTAGGTAAACGGGTGCATTACGTTGGTTGCTTGTTTCGTTTTCTCTACACTAAGAGTTCTATCGGTGTGTGTTAAATATTTGCACATCATACATATTAAACAGTAATACAGTATAAACGCAACCATTGTATGGCTCTCTCGCGATTACGAATAAGAGTACTTTGCAAGGAGGGTGAAGGCAGTTGGTCGACATACTGCTAAAACAGACTTCAAATAATACTCTTTGTCTTGGCGTGTCTTTAATCACCAGCAGCTGAAAAACTTGAAGAGTTTCTAAAAATGTCTAAAAAGGTATGTACGATATAAACAAGCAGCTTTTCTTTTTAATTTTCATTCATTACTGTTCATTACTGTTCTTTCTTCATACTACGCTTCTATTAAATAGACGATAAAGTAAGAATGACTTCTATCTATACGTATGTGCTCTTAATAAAGCGTGCGGAGCATGTTTTATCGAAATGTTTCAAGTCTATTAGTAATAAGGTCATCAATAATAATTCAGAAACATATATCATATGCACATACACAAATATGGGTACACTAATTAAATAAATTTCCACAACCGTAGAACTATTTACAAATAAATTCAAGGTTGTAGAGCAGCAAAACAAATCTAAATATTTATAGTTTCCGTTGGCACCTATTTCTTTGATATACAGTTGCTTTTTTAACTTTGAACAGTTCTTGGATGGAATTTCGGCAACAATGATATCCTAGCAAGGGTTTAACCTCTTAATCCATAAATCAGAATCTAGGTGAGCAATAGCCTAAGCGTTGAATTTAAATTCGGAAGAAAATTTTCCGAAAGATTAGTTTAAAAAACCTCCCCTCCTTTATTCTGCTAATGTGTATATCCAACCATTTTTCCTGTCTTTATTGCGTTATATATAAAAAGCGTTATTATTATATATTATAGTGTTTCATCACAAGTATTACCTCAAGTAGGTGCTGTCCCTTTGTTTAATGTTAAGCTACATTAGACAAGTTCTGCTAGCAAAAATTGTTAAAATTTAACAAACAATTAAGAATAAGGCCATAAGATAGGCCAGGTCTATCGGAACAAACGGATATATGTATGATTAAATTTTACCAGTTAATTTACGAGCTAATTGAACCTTGAAAGAAGTCATGCAATGTAATTTGATCAAAGCGGTTCAGCGACTTTTTTATTAATTGGTATTTTTATTATCACATCTCAAAGGCATTGCCAGTTGGAAATTTTGTTAAATTGTAGAAATATAGAACACAAAAAGCTAATTGATTTAACTAAAGGCAAGTCTCTTGAAAATAACGTATTTTACGCTAATGAAGAGCTGTTACAGTCTACTAAACGAAGCAATTAGCAACTAGTTTCTCTCGCTAAATAGACAAGTATTAATTCTGAATTCAATTGTCAAGAGATGTATTCCTTTCGAAACTTTTAATCCTACATTTTTATTCAGCGTCTTTAATACGATTGCTAAATTAAAGTCAAGCTTTTAGATTATTTTTGAGAAAATATATAACATTTGTATCATTGCATCATTTCATCAATCCCTGTAGAATTTCATTATTTTTTGACTGCAAAAAAAAAACACCCAATTTCGATGCGTTTTTATATTCATATTTTTATTTTTAAAGTCTCGTAAAATCAAAAGGGAATGTGTTATAACACAT